>JBCJKH010034542.1:3390-15987 GCA_039877255.1 Loriculus beryllinus
AAGATTGTTTCTTGGGCAGTTAAGTCCACTGTTTCCTTATAGCTGACAGGATGCTGGTACTATAATTGGCAGTAGTATGCTTCTCAGGACCCTTCTCTGACCTCTCCTCAGTACCTCAGTGTCTTTTTTGACTGGGAAGACCCAAGTTGGACACGATACTCCAAATGCAGTCTCATAAGAGGTTTTTACACGCTGGATATGCTTATTGTGCAGATAGTGATTCATGCAGAAGTTGGTGTATATCACAATGCCTAGGTCCTTACCCGCAAAGCTTCTTTGCAAACAGCAAGTACTCAGCTTTCACTGCCTTACAGGGTTGTTTTGTCTCACGTGCGGGACTTTGTTTGCTTTTGATCTGTTCTTCTGTCATAGTCTAGCAACTGTTTCAATGTAAGAGAATCACACTGGAAAACATAGTTACTGAAGTTACTTTATATATTTACACACTAATTAATATATAGGAAAAGGTGACCATATAGCTGCCTTATAGTGACCCGCGTAAGATGAAACAGAAAATGCGCCGTGTTTTGAAGGTAGTATTGTATAATGCTTGAGCTTGGCATTCCATAATCCCTTCTGAAAAGAATCTGATATACCAAAGCTTGTTCCATAAATTTCAGCTATGTTTCTGGATTTCAGTGACTGTGGGATTGTAGAAATTAATTTCATTCCTTATTAGGCATGACTGTACTTAGCCTGAAATATAAAATACAAAGGCAAAGCGGTAAACAGTTGTGTGGTGGTTTATTTGTTTCTTCTGTGCATCAGAACCATGCCACCTTGAGAGCCTTCAAACAAATTGAAGGAATGGAAATAATACAATGTAAAGTGATGCCTTTATTTATATCCCAAAAGCCGTGTTTTGCCCCATCCTATACTGATCCCATCTTCCAGTAGTTTAAAGTAGTTCGAAGTTTTACAGTTTTTAGGGAGAAGCTTATACATGATAGAAAAGATAACTATTTCTTCAGAAGCAATCTAAGAACCAAGCCACTGTCATCAATATTCTGTTGAAACTATTATATATTGGACTTTATAGTATTGCACTACAATGCTGAAGTCAGTTGGATAAAAGAATCAAACCTCTGGTCAGCTCTTTGTCCTTGATATGAGCAAAAAAAATTCTTGGCTAGATTAAAAATTGTAAGCTAAGCATTGGCCTTTATGGGACCACTGCACGACCAAAAGAACACTTATGTGCACTGTCCTAACACAGCAGGACATTCCTATCTGCTTTAAAACCAACATTTTTTAGCTAAATATTTGAAATGAGCCTATCACACTAATATGCTTATGTTTTGCAGCATTAGTTGTGTCTGCCATATAAGTTTGTGGTTAATAGGAGTTTGATTTCAACGTGTTTTAATATTTCTCAAGGACCTGCTTATTAAAACAAAAAAACCCAGAATGCAAAAAAAAAAAAACCAGAAAAACAAAGAGCAAACCAGAAATCCCGCAGTCCCAGGGGCTATATGCAGGCAGAGTGTAACCAAACTTCAGCTCCATGGAAGCTGCTAGCTGACAAAACTGAAGGCTTTTTTGTAGCTTGTACAAAAATAAGTACTAGTCATGATAATATGGGGAAAAGGTGGGATAATTATAGTGTGTCTCTTAATAACAGCAAATGGTAAAGCCAAACGTCTTTCAGGTTCGTTGAAATATGGTTTTGCTTCAGCTGATTTTTCAGAACCCATAAGTATTTTGTACAGTGTGTGCTTGAAATGTTGAATTGAAGACTATTGATGGTAGGCTGCTTTTCTAGCTTTCAGCCCACAGACCACTAAGAAAAGCAGTGCAGGTCACATACAGTGGAATGCATCTTACCCTAACAGTTGTTTGCCACTCTGTAATTACAGAAGATAGGAGCAAAGCTTGATCCACATGTCATTTTTAAAGGCCAGTTCTGAAAGATCTAAAAATTGTTGTGAATAATGTGCATTACTAACTTGGACTCGGTTACTATTATCAACCTTTTATTTTGCAATCTGTTCTTCTGGGAGGATGAGAGTGTGGCAGGAATGACATGTTGTGGTTTAGTTTTTAAAATTAAAGCATTTGTTGAGGCAGGGTTTTTTCTGCCCTTTTTTTTTTTTCCTGCCATAGACCACTGATTTCTTTGCCTATTTTTAAAGTCCATTTTGTCTATGACTCAGTGATAGCCATTTGCATAGGCAGGTATAACATTAGAAAATCATTTACATTCATAGAAAATGGAAGACATCTGTCCATGGTCACTAGCTGTATCCTTTTACTGGGAAAAAGTAATGGTTGTAATGAGTGACATGGTTTAGTGTGAGGTGTCCCTGCCCATGGCAGGGGGTTTGGAACTAGATGGTCTTAAGGTCCTTTCCAACCCTAACTATTCTATGATTCAGTTATACATGTGTAGCATACACGTGGAACTATGGAAGTTACTACAAACTTTTTTAGTAGATATAGATGGATTTTCTGTTATGAGGTACATCTGTCATCCTTCCAGATTCTCTTGGTTCCACAGGGAAAGGGGAAGACTGTTCATCTTGAGATTTTTGAGGCAGAAACACCAGTGCCTGTTCAGAGTAATGCAAGTTCATGGAGACCATTCTGCATTACTCACTTTTGTTCTCCAGTTACTCCAATGCACTCAGATCTCACTGAAGTCAGTGAAAAGCATTGACAAGAGATCGTCATGCACATGAGAATAAGTTTGGAGAGAGTAGGTAAAGCTCAGTAAGTCCAGGAAGCAGCCTTTACAGAAAAAGAAAGGAAAACAACCAGCCAGCTCATCCTCAGAGCAGGGCAGGGGGAATACAAGTGTGCCTATATCTATAGACACACATATATTTGTCTGTGTATGTGTCTGTGTCTTATCTATCTATCTATATATATAAAAGGGGAAAATAGGGACTGTTTATGTTACTAATCTTGTTGAGCTATTTAAATCATCCATACTGCTGTTGCAGGCATCAGAGAAACACGCAACAATTTGGCCAAAAATAAAATAAGAAAATACTGTGCTTTAGCCTCAGAACGCATCTCTGCTTTTCTCTCTCTCGCATCCAATCTGTGTGTCTTTAGGCTTTACTCAGTGTTTTTTCTCATCTGGAATCAATTCATTGTTACCCACATGTGTTGAGATTTTTGTTTATAAAGCAATAATATTCAAGCAATATATCTGGTTTGTGCTATTTTGCTTCTATATGCAAATGGGAGATACTACTACAACTGCAATGCCCTTGTATAGGTCCACATTACTTTAGCCTTTGTTACGATTTCAGAAATCAGTTAAATATGCTTTTAATGTTTTTTCCTTCTCTTCTTACTAGGTAACACCAGCCTTCAGACCAAAACTGGGAATATCACAGTAGGTAGGTTCTGCCTTCTCTTAGAGATAACCTCTTTTTCTCCATCTCTCCTCCTTTCTAAAAGCCAAATGTTCACAGGGAAAGTAAAGAGGTAATTCCTTACAGATGTTTCTGCCCTCTCTTCAGTAGCACTGGTAGCTGTGTCGCTGAAGGAGATTCTTTCCAAACTTCACTGTCAGCCTTTTGCAGTTGGGCAACTCAGACTGTCTCATGTCCGATACCATGGTACTTACTGGGCTTTGCGCAAGTCACACTGAATCTAGGTGCCATCCTCTAGATTAAGATGTGATAAAAACACACAAGAAAACAGTAACTAAAAGGACACAACAAATGCAATCAGTTTGCCTTTAGCCTAGTTCTGTTACATTCGTTGATATTGATGACTAGTTGTGTTTAATTTTTATATCACGAAGCATTGATCGTTGATGCGTTACATATTTGAGGAGGGGAAGCTTGTGATAATAGTAATAGTCTCCAAACTATTCTGCTGATCTTTGTTTTCACTTCACAAGTAAAAATAGCTCATGAATTTTCTTTCAGGAACTGGAACATGATATACAACAGGATAACTAGGAGTTATCAATTATGGTACTTATTATATCAGTTGCATTTTTGTAGTACCTCAACACAAAAGTAAATAACTCAAATTCTAGTTATTTCTATGACAGAAAATTGAAGTGACAGTCATAGACAAGGCTCAGTGACTCCTGAATGTACATAGGAGGATTTCCCATTCTGTAAATAAATTGATTATGGGCCCAAATCTCAATGACTTTTGCTAATGGTAATAACCATAGTCACTCATTAAGCATTGTTCAGGGACAATCTGTACTGTTACAACTTTTCTTACATTTCTGAGCAACGTATATTAACTTTCCTGGAAAATGAATGCAATACACATTCTTCTGAGTTAGTCATTAAACCGTAGAATTAAATTAAGCTTGCTAGTCTGTTTTTCTTTCTCTTAAATAAACTCACAGTATGAAGAGTGTTTAAATAAAGGTTTCTTACCACAGGAGATAGCTTTTTCCATCAACTAGATGATGATGATTTTCCTTAATTAACCAGGCTCCTCTTAAACATTAAGACACATCTTAGAGTTTAATAAATTTCAGTTTCAGTACTGAAAGCACCAGTTGGACTTAATCTTTTGCTAAAGAGCATTAAACATACTTTAGATTTGTATGGCTTTTTCCGAAGGTAAAAGATTTCTAAAATTCAGTGGTTCAACTCTATAAACTTGAAAAAGAAAATGTAAATTTTTAAAGTGGAAGGTTTTTGTGTATGACAAACACATGCTACAAGGTAGCTTGTTGGATTGTCAGGAGACCTGGCAGGGACTTTTTTGATAGAAATAGGAAGAACAACTAAAATCTTCCAACTTCCTTGGCTGGGTTTTCATAGGGATGTAGTTATTTACTTCACTGGAGGTAGAATTTTATCAGTTTACAGAAAAAATCAGTTTGGGGAGGTATCCTTTGCTATTGAAAGATTTATTTACAAGTCAAACTTGAGAGTGATGGGGATTTTTTTTCTTCAAAATGTTTTGGGGAAGCTATAAGTTGCTGGTTTGACAGTTTCTTATTCTTGTATAATTCTGCATTAAAAAAGGAAACCAGTGCTGTTCTCTAATCTTCTGCTTTTGTTATTATTAATAGAGTATTTTTATTTCTTTTATTTTGGTGTTATTAGTCACCGATGTTGTTTTCCAACCCTGTATTAGAAGCTTCCTACTTGTATCAAATGTTCTATGGACTTTGAATGACTTCATAGTTTGAAACAACCAGAGCTATTTTTACTTCTAGTTCAAGTTGTGATTGCTGCATCCCTGGCAGTATTAAAGGCCAGGTTGGACAGAGTCTTGGGTGAAATGGTTTGGTGTGTTGTATCCCAGCCCATGGCTGGGGGATTGGAACTGGGTGATCTTCAGGTCCTTTCTAACCCAAACCATTCTATGATTCTAAGTTGCTATTTAAACTAGTCATTATAAATCTGAATTATCTTACAAAGAGTAACTGAATACTTCATATTTAGAGCTAGCTTAATCTTTTAACTTTTTATTCAGTAAATTCATAGGAAAACTCAGGTTGGAAGAGACTTCAGGAAGTTGTAGAAACATAGAATGTTTGAGGTTGGAAGGGACTTCTAGAGGTCATTTTGTTCAACTCTGCTGGTCAAGCAGTCTCTAGTCCCCAGCCTCTTGCTCAAAGCCATGTGTGCTGTGAGGTTGCTCAGGGCTTTATCCCATGGTTTGGAAGACCTCCAAGGGTGGAGACTGTATAGCCACTCTGGCAAACTGTTCCACTGCTTGGCTGTCTTTGGGGTTAAAAAGATTATACCTTCTGTCTGGACTGAAACTCTGTTGTGTTTTGGTTTTTTTTCTTGATCGATTTTTGGTCTGTCATGCTCTCATCATGCACCACTCTGAGGAGTCTGGCTTTGTCTTCTTGATCAACTCCTTGCAGATACCAGGGGGGTGCTGTCAAGTCCTGAAGCAGTCTGTTCTCCAGGCTGGGCAAGCCCTTCCCCATCAGGAGAGGCTGAGGAGTGGGGTGTTCCATAGCCTGCCTATGTTGGTGCTTCTCTGCTGGATTCACTCCAGTTTATTGATGTCTACCCTCTTTTGGGAACTCCAACACTGGATGCTGTGTTCTAGGTGTAGTGTAATAAGTGCCAAGTAGAGCAACATAATCCCTGCCCTTAATAACTGGCCATGCTTCAGTTAATACTGCAAAGGGTACTGTTTGACTTCTTTTGTGCCAGGGCATGCTGCTGGCTCATGTTCAGTCCTACTAGAGTTTGCTTATTTCTCAATATTACTCGTATGGTCTAATTATGTATTCTCTACTTTGCTGCCAAGGCAAATTTTCCTCTACCAGCTCCAAACCCCATGGCTTTTCCTTACTGGATTACTTACATTTATCCCAGTTATTCATTGTAGAAATGAATCTTCTGTAGTCGGAAATCATAGAACTTATGTTGGTTGTTTCGGAGGACAAGAAACAATCTTAACCAGTTTATGGGCAGCAGGGACTTATTCTAGCAAGGAAAAAGTAGAGACATACAGCTGATTGGTTTGCAGAGATGGTTAACATGGAATGATAGTGTGTGGGTAGATGTGGACAGCATGGATAGATACTCGAGGAAGATTCCTTATGATGTGTAGTAGATCAGAGGCTTATCAAGGGGAAGATGTACTTGGCATGTTGTATTATGATGCAGGATTGAAGCATATAATGATTTTTTTCAGAACAGAGTAAGTTACCCAGAAAAGACTATGGCTTTAAAACCATCAGGTACAACTTTAAAATCAAGGTAGAAATTGGATCATTTAACAGTAAAAAGATCATCTAAACAATTTAGTTAGCAAAGGAATTGTTTTCATGAGAGATTCCTTTGCTTTCTGTGTTACATAATTTGTTTTGCCCGGTCCGGATGATGAGTATGGTAAGGACTGCTAATGACAATTTAGTGGTATGTAAAATTAGTCTATTTAACATACATTTCACTTTCTCATTTTTCGTATGATGGTTTTAGAAGATTGTTCTAATATGAGAAAATTAACCACTCCATATCCACACATTATACTAGACGGCCAGTTAAGTAGGAATTAAATCTTCCTCGCACTTCAAATTCATTAGAATCTCACATTTTTTTCTGTCTTTAACTGCATCGTAATATTTTGTGTTTTCCTGTTGAAAACCAGTTTTGTCACCAATTTTAACATGAGGAAGGTCAGTTGTTATGAGCTATTAGGAAAAGTAAATATGTTTTTGCTTAGATTTAAGGAAAGATCACTTTTTAATCCTTTTTTGCAGTACTTCATAAAATGAAGGAAGAAGAGATATGAAATGTTGGAAAGGATCTTTAGTTGTTACCCTTGTGGACTTTCTAGTGATCTTTAATTGCATAGTCTTTCTCAAGTGATGTGACTCGGGTCATATTTTTCAAGCTGTATTTATTTTTCATAAAGCTTAACAAAAGCTTGTCAAGGACATCTTGCTTCAATGCTTTTTTCTCTTCCTGTACTAGTAAATTCATAAATAGCTGAAGTTGCTCAAGCGTGACCATCTGTTCCATTCCCAATAGAACGGTTCATTTCCCCTGGAGCTGTCAGGCCTTAGCAAAGCCTGAATTTAAACTATATGCTTTTTTCCTTGTTTTTGCCTTCAGTTATTCACACTGATCTCAGCTAACACTGGATATATTATTAAAAATGAATTGCCCTAGGTTTGTTCTGTCATAACTGTAAAATACGTATTGTTTCCTTTATATTTAAGTTACATATTTTATCCTACCAGACTGTGTTACTTAATATAGGGTAATTTTTCTTGTTGAAGTATTTATTTAAATATGACCTTTTTTCTTATATAACCTCATCTTTGTTGTTTTTAAATCCATTTCTCTTTTTCCCCACCCTTCTCATTTGTTTAGAGTTAGACACAAAATTTAAGCATCATCATTAATAGATTTGCAGAAGTGATGAGAAACTTGTCTTTGACATTCTTAACATTTGTATTTAATAATCATATCCATAAAATTCAATAACTTATATCCAGTTGTTTCCATAAAATATACTTTATCTCCATAGATCAAAGTTAGGCTGGTATTGTAACGTCAGCTTTAGTGTTTGGTTAATGCTGCCAAGGTTCTCGCACTTCTTGAAATTTTGCTGTCATTTCTTTTGTCTTATGAAGCTTTCTATTTAGTGGTACGATATGGGAGTTGAAATCTGGCAAGTCATCCTCCCAAGACAGTGTTCCCCAATGGAAAGGCATTCTGATTTTCCTCAGGATTGTATTTCTTTGGTATTGTGAAGGGGTTTTTTTTTATATTGGTTTTTTTGGGGGGTGGTTTTGTTCTTGGTTTGGTTTTTTGGGTTTTACTTTTTTTTTTTCACTTTTCCGGTAAATCTGTGCCTTGGTGAGCCTATACCTACTCTCTCTTCCTGCATCCTTTATTTCTTTGTGCCTTCTGCAAACAGAGTCCAGTCTCTTGCTAAATAATAACTGATATGTATAGAAATATTTACATTTATTATATTTATATATGTATATAAACTGAAAATCTAGAGAACGCTTTTTTCCGCCTTGCAGTGGGGGTGCTAGATTTGCAGAAGCCATCTTTCCACTGTGAAGAGTCTCACGAACGCTGCTTTTGCATTTGAAGAGTGGGAAGAAGGATTTGCTGAATAAACATTGCAGAGCACCATCAGCTGGTGGCAGTGTACTGACTGTTAGCAGTTGTTCTGCCTTCAAAGAGTCTCTGTCCTATCACTGGGGACTCATCTTTCTTCCTAGTGCAGATAGAAGAGCTAATTGCATGTTTTGTTTAAAGCAGAAGAGTCAGAGGCTGAGTGTTTCCTGTTGCCAAAAAAAAATCTCTGTTAACATTGTATGGAGGCTCTGAGATTGGTTTTTAAATTTGATTGGGAATATCTGCAGAAGTAGCTTTTATAAGAACATGTCAAACTATCACTACTAAAAATACTCAAAAATGTTGACTCATACAAAATTTTGCTGTTTTAATGACTTTACCTTTCAAATTTACCATGAACTACCTTTTTAAAGGTGATCCATAAAATGTTCCATTGTCACACAAGAAAAACCTTTTCTCCAGTTCATTAATTTTCAATTAATTAAGAATTAATGTTTGGAGGGGTTTCTTCAGATTTGTAACACAGCTGCTTTAACATAAAATCTGTTGAGATGGCAGAAACGCTCAGTTCTAGTTGTCATTGTGTTCTTTTTAGGCAAAGACAGTCTCTCAGCTGCTCAGCTGACTAAATATGGATTGGCTACTTCTTAATTACTTTTTAATTACTTTCCTTGCCAAAGAAATTGGTTTTAGCTGTTGGATAATAATCCTCTTCCATGTTTTTACTGTTGTATATGATACACTGATCTTCAACATCTGTGCTTGAGATCTGGAATCAGAAAAGCACCAGATGAGTTTGTTGAAACTGAGGGGCAAGGGTAAGGTGTTAACACTAGATATCTTTGTTATGATTCATCAAGTTAATTCTTTCATGAATGTTTTTATTTTCTAAAATTGGAAGTGTCATTCAGGTTTGCTTTTGTTATTTTAGTTCTGAAAGCCTGACTGTGTTTCTTTCTCTGTGCACATCCAGAAGCTAAGAAAAACAGTTTCTATCAGTATTTCAAGATTTCTTGCTGATACTTTCATTTCTAACGTGTCTAAAAAGATATTTCACTGACTGCCTTTTGCTCAGGTACTGAGTTTATTTTGTATGCCTCTCTAGCATTGCTTCATCATTTCTTTGTAATTTTGATCAGCTATAGATCTGTTCAGTAGTTCAAAAGTCAATTCTCTAGAAATTCACTCTAATTTTGTAGGAATTTGTATATTTAAAACTGGAATACATTGCAAGTAATTAAAGACTACTTCTCAAGTATACAGTTCAGGCTTCTTAAAGGCTTTTTTAGTTGTAAAAAATGTTTCTTCAGGTGGTATTGTTATAATTTCAGCTAGTAAGGTATAGAGGAACATACACGCATCTCTGTTCCAGGGCAAAGAACAAATGCTGGTTTCCTATGCATATTAAAGTGCAATGGTTATCTCAAACATTCATTTAAAATTCATATGTGTAGTGAATGAGACTTTACAAAGCCTGACACACAGTCCTTCTTTGTAAGGAGATGTTATAGTGCACAACTGCTTGTTGTTTGCATGGGTAAAGTTCTCCCTGTGTAGAGAATGAGCAAATGAACTCTTTCGGCATCTAAAATAGATCTGAGTGTTCAAAGTCTGTGCTTGATCTTTGCACAAAGATAAATTCATCCTTGTAGAAAGAGGGAAGTGTTACTGTGGCCTTGCAAATGCTGCAAGTCCAGTAGCAGCTGCAGGGCAATGGCCCTGGGATGTGTCTGTGCCACAATTCTGGACTGTGAAGATCAGTTTTGCTCAGAAACCTGTTTTTCTAAGAGAAACCTGACATTCAGTAAGTATAAGTTACTTCTCAAACACAGAAGAACTGTCAAAATCAAAATACAAAGAAAGATTCTGGTATATGTTTATTTTAAAGGATGAATGGTAGACAAGATTTTAATTTATTTTATTTTCCTTAGATTCATCAGATGGAAGTCTAAAAGCTTCTACACATCATGGGACGATAGATGTTTATGTCAGTCAGTTAAGAAAAGTGGATCTGAAATCCCAGAAAGGTTAGGAAACTAAACCAAAGATTTTCTTGTTGTTGCAGTTTACGATGTAAAATGAAAAGGGGCAAGGGTTGGGGGTTTTCTTGTTTGTTTCTGTCTGTCTGAGAAGCAACATGGTTTGTGATTGTTGGTTATCTATATTCTGGTTTACCTCATTATTAGAAGGTGTATATACTGATAATACAGTAAACTCTAAGCGGCGATGGTACTTAAAATGGATTATAGAATATTTGTGGTTTTCAATGCTTTTTTTCCTGACAGCGTACCCAGCAGAATCCTGCAGTTGACTTGTGTGCAGTCTTCCTTTGCTTTGAACACAGTGTATTCCATGATGCTGATACGTATGTGTGCAGAGTGACAACTGACACATGTTTACATTTCTTTTTCCCACCTTTACTGCTTAGAATGTCCTGTTCCTGAAACTGGAAGGCAGAAAAACAAGGATGAGAGGCCTTACCCTACCAGTCTTCCCTTTTTTCTCCTGATTACTCACTAGAATTTGACTTCTTAGGTAAAAGCTCACGCCTAAAGTCAGATTCATAGTTTTACCATTCATGAGATACCAAACTGTAAATGACCAAGCCCTGAATACATCTTGTTAGTCCTAGGTTTGAAAGAAAAAGCCCACACACCACAGTGTTTTTATACTTTGACATCGAGTCAGGCACTGCGGGTGTTTTAATTGAACATGGTATTTGGTACTCTTCTCTTGTCTGTGAGACAATGCTTGTGCTCTGTTAAAACCTAGCAGTTACTCAGAATAATGAAGGAAATGGATTGAAATAACTTGTGTGCAATTCTTCTGCACCAGCTGTTCTGACTTCTTTAGTGCAAAGGAATTTATTTTTATATTATTTCTTAGTTACCTTTTGAATCACTTATTACTAAGTTAATATTTCTTTGAGTTAGTAGGAAAGACACACATATTTCATAAAAACTAATTAATGTTATTTTCAAAACATTGCCTTACATCTTTTCTGGCAGCAGTTTAGTAAAGACAAAGTTGATCAAGTTCTGTTTTCATTTACCCTGTAAACTCAGTGTAGCTGCTGACAGCTGCAGTGTAGAAAATGTCCCATTCGTGATAAATTAACTGCATGTGTGTTGGATTTTATGAGTCACATCACTGAAAAACTCTCCAAGGAGGACCCTTTCTTATCCTAAGGCTTTTGTGGCTCCAGCAAAATTTAGGCCCAACTATACTGACAGTTCCTAGCTCATCAGGACTGTCACAGGCAAGTGATTCTGCTGAATTTAAATTGCACAGCTAGGGTTGCCTTCTGACCACTATTTAGTTGTTACAATGACAGGGTTTTTAGACCTAGAGCAGGTTACACAGAAACATGTCCAGGCAGGTTTTGAATGTCTCCAGAGAAGGAGACTCCACAACCCACTTGGGCAGCCTGTTCCATGTGCATAGAAGCACATATTTAGGGGAAACAGAAGTCAGAATTTCTGGTTTTAACCTGAAGGGTAGAATTATGCGTGTTACCAAAGCTTCAGTTTTGTCAGTAGTTTACATTTTTGTGATATGTAGTCTAAACTGGTTAGTCACTTTTGAGACTGCATCTTTTCAAGGATGTGAACAGCTGGCCCTGGGCAGTAAAGCAAAGACAATTGCAGCATTAACAGTGTGTAAGCAGCACCTCATCATTCCAGAGGAGCAATTCCTTCTTGATGTGCCATGGATTAATCATCAAATCTGATTCCCTGTCCTTGCTCAGAAGTGTAAATAGGCAACTAGAAGATGAAGCTAAAGTCACACTTGGGAGATGTGTCAGATCTGCTTTCCTTGATCATTTCTGTAATAAGATCCTCTACCAAGAGCTGTTGCTAGCAGTTATATGTCAATGTTAATTTTCATGTCTGACAGGGAAATACTGTGACACCACTTTCTCCATGTGACATAGAATCATAGAATAGTTAGGGTTGGAAAGGACCTTAAGATCATCTAGTTCCACCGCCCCTGCCATAAGCAGGGACACCTCACAGTAAACTATGTCACCCAAGGCTCTGTCCAACCTGGCCTTGAACACTGCCAGAGATGGAGCATTCACAACTTCCTTGGGCAA
>JBCJKH010034545.1:0-34558 GCA_039877255.1 Loriculus beryllinus
CCGCTGTGCACACCCTGTGCTGCGCACTGCACACCATGCACCATGCACTCACTGTGCACACCCTGTGCTGCACACCGCACACCCATGCACCCGCTGTGCACACCCTGTGCTGCGCACTGCACACCATGCACCATGCACCCGCTGTGCACACCCTGCGCTGCACACCGCACACCCATGCACCCGCTGTGCACACCCTGCACTGCACACCATGCACCCACTGTGCACACCCTGTGCTGCGCACTGCACACCCTGCACTGCGCACTGCACACCCTGCACCATGCACCCACTGTGCACACCCTGCGCTGTGCACCCCACTGCAATGGGCACTGCACTATGCCCTGTGCAACATGCACCATGTGCCATGCACAGCAGGCACTGTGCACTGTGCATCTGACACCAGGCACCACCCCAACTCCCTGTGCTCCCACACTCCTCTGCCATAACCTGGGGAAGGACCCTTTCCCTTTGAAGGAGCTCATGTGTGTGTGTGGCAGCACCAGGGTAAGGCATCTGGCTGGGATGCAGCTGGGCAGGACCAGGTCTGTCTCTTGCAGAGGTCTCTGCCCTCACCACCAGGCATCCATCCCCATCCCCATCTCAGGAGGCTGGCCAAGGCTACAGCCCCTTTCCAACTATTGTTTGTTGGTGGTAGGGCCACAGCTTCCTGCCGGTCATGAGTCCAACCCTTACCCTGGTGTGAGTGCTGGGGCCAGCACCTCAAACCCTGCCAGGCTCAGGTGAGGGGATCACACTTCCAGGGCAGGCGGCTCTAGGGAAGCAAATAGTACCCCCGGAATTCATCTGGCTGCATTACCAGGCAGCCTGGGCAGAAACACTCAAGTAGATGAGGAGCAAACCAAGGCAGCATTACCGGCTGGAAAGCAGGAGTCTGATCCAACTGCTGCTGGGGTTAGAAGGAATTTGGGCAATGGCAATAATGGAAGGTTTCGTCCCCCAAGTGCTGCTGGGCTTGGAAATATTCAGTTAAGTGTGGGTTTTGTGGGGGGTGGTTTTATAGCACTTTTTCACCTCCAGCACACTCTGGAAGAGGTGCTGGGAACTGAAACACTTAAAAGCAGCTTGGGATGAAACCTCAAACCACACAAATCACGCTTGGTCTGGGGTTTTCTTGCAAGCTATAAGTGCCGGCTAGGTCCTCAAAGGAGCCGTGAATCTCTGAATGAGGCTGGCTCACAGCTCGTGGTTTTAAGAGAGATAAAACTCCTCGTCCCACCAAATTCTCCCCTCTTATGATCCTTTTCCTTGATGGGAAAAACCAGGTGAATACTTAGAGCTGAACCTTGCTTTGAGTTCCGCAGGATCCCTGCATGGACCATCCTGGTGCCCCAACAGTTGTCATCTCCCCCCGCTGCCACTCTCTGCAAACCAAACAGTGGGGAGGGCTTTTTCCTTTCTTACAGTGAGTGTCAAGATTTATGGGGCACTGGCACCACATCAAAAGCAAATTCAGTCATTTACAGTAAAATCAAAGCGGGCAGAACAATGAATGTGAAGCGAGGTTAAAACACCTTGTTACAGGAACAAATTGTGCAGCTGACATCAAAATAATGGAATTTATGTCCCTGTGTATTGGAGCCAAGTTATTAGCAGTGACATTTGTCTAAGCACGAGCTCTGGGAGTGGTGCTCAACACTGCTACTGAGATATGTTGGGGTCAGGCAGCAGCTGAGTTCACACGGCAGAGCAGCAGGCAAAGGTGGCTGGGGAAGGGCTCCCTACGGAGCTCAGGGCTCAGGATCAGTCCCTTCCGACTGTCTCCTGTCCTCTGGAGTAGGATGGCCTGGGGAACTCCCTATGCTTCCTGGGGCAGGCAGACTGCTGCCTGTGTGGTCCATGCAGGACTTGCCCCAGCTGTAAAGCATGGATGTGTTGCTGTTGCTGGCACGCACCCAGGAGATGCTGCTTGCTCAGTAATGAATTCAAGGTGCCCCGTAACCCCAGAGTCATGTACCAGGTGTGATGGGGTCTGTGCTGCTGTGCCGAGGCTGCCGCTAGCCTGGGCAGCATCTCCAGCTCCTCGGCAGCAGTCAGCCTTTTATCCCGTCACACAGCCCCTTTTGTCTTCCCAGTATTTTGGGGCAGCATATCCTATGTCCTTGCCTGCCTATCCCTGGTTGGGCTTGTGCATCTCACACTCGCCTGACCCTGAGATATCCTGACACACAGAGCTTTGAAATTCCACCTACTCCTTCCACCTCCCTCCGGCACAGCAATAACCCCATTGCCACCACCCTTGGCATAGGTTGGATCTGCACGGTGCCCCCCAGGTGGCATCCCCTCCCTGTCCCCTGCTGGTATTCCTCATGCCAGACCGGCCATCCCCAGGGATGCAGTGCCCAGGCATGCTTCACATCCTCCCCAGCAGCTCTGCCTGCGTGCTGCATGGCTGGGCTTGTTTGGGAAATGTATTGTGAACTATTTCATTGCTATGGAGACCTACTTTATGGACAAATAAATATTTGGCCATTCTTCCTCTTGCCTTAAAAGTCTGTCCCTTCTTCCCCCTCCCCGTACCCTTTTGGTCCTCCGCATGTTTACACTGCAGGGCCTCTCTGCTCCTCCAGCATTGCTCATCCTCTCTCCTGCCCATGCAGCACATCTCTACATGTCCTTCATTATCCCTCAGCCTACAGCTCAGTGCCATGGGGCCATTCCAGTGTGGGAGACAAGGAGGCTCCCTCCACTCCAATATTTAAGCATTTATGCATTTTAGGGAACCAAAATGGTTTTAACATCTTAATTCTTGGGATTTGCATCCCAGCAGCAGTAATGCAGCTGGTTTTGGCTTTCCTGGTTCCACTGCTATCTCCTGGTTGGTCTCCACTTGCCGTGTCCTGTGTTTCCACCAGGATGGTCCCATCATGGTTGCTCCCATCTGTGGCCCCCACATTTCTTTTAGGACTTATTTTGGTTTTCAGGAGATCTTTGCAGATTCTGCACAAGCAAAATATTCCAAAATCTGCACAAGAAAAATCTTTAGATCTCCCTAAACCACCCCAAAAGGCATTAAAATAATAACTGGCAGAGCACCACCACCAATTCACCAAGCAGGGGAAGGGGAGGCAGGACACAAACGAACCTCCCTTGTTAATAAATCCTAGCAGCTGTGGAAAGTTTGAGGCAAGTGAGAGCACCCAGACAGAAAATAAAAAACCTAATAAAGTCCTCAGTGTGGGGGCACTGGCATCAGGTCAGCTTTACTTCTCTAGGCACCTCGTAAAGAGACATTCCAGGACACTAACTCATAAGAGAAAGCTGCAGGGGTCAAGGAGAACAGTGGAAAACTAACCATGGTAACTCAAGTGTACTGGAAAAGCAGCAGCAAAATGGCAAGGAGTTGGGTTTTTTCTTCTCCCCCCATTTTTTTCTTTTTCTATTGGTTGTCAGGTGAGCGGAGCCTGCAGTTTGGAGAGGCATGGACATGGCAGGGCAGCAGAAAGCCTGCCTGCGCAGAGCCCAGTCCAGTGGGTGCTCAGGGAGCACACTGAGACCTGAAGCTGCTCTGTGCTCTCTCCCCCTCAGTACCTGCCCAAGCCACACTGCTCCTGCTTGTCTGGGGATGTGTCATAGCCTGAAACAGGATGCTAAAATGCATTATATGCTTCAGTATGACCTATAAATCTAATAGGTGATGCTTTGATTTCATGGGGGTAAAAAGCTGAAACTTATTCCTTAGTATTTTATACTTCATTTTATGCCCCAAGGCTGGTGCTACAGCTTTTACCCCTGGAGCCAGGCTCTGCTCTGGGCTCTCACCCTCCCACTGCTGGAGGGGGGCTGCCAAGTCCCTTACTGAACACTGATGGATGCTGCTAGTTTTACCAGATTTGCCCCATAATCCCCTCATAATCTCCCTGGGCACCTGCCAGGGAAGCAGCATCCCTCCAGCATCCTTCCAACAAGCAGGTTGGGGCCATGACACCCCCTCAGGGTTCCCTGGGTTTCTGGAACTGCTTATATACCCATCCCTTATTTGCAAGAGCTGGGGTCACTTTGGGCAAATGGACCACCACTCGTGCCAGCGCTAATGGCTGTGCCACTGGGGAGCCCAGCACCATGCCCAGAAGACTTGCTGACATCTGTCTCTCTCCACTTTTTCAGCCTTCCAGAAGGAATAGCAAGGGAAGAAAGCAGTCTTGCCTGCCCTGGGACATCATGCTCACAGCAAAATCTCATCCTGCAAGTGCTCTTGGCAGCACTTTAAATAGGCAAATGTATATGTGTCAAGAGCAGCTTCCCAGGAGTGGGAAGGGCTGGATTGAAGGGAGGAGGCCTGAATGCGCGTTTGTCCCATGGCCAGGCAGCACCCCCACGGGAAGCAAGCAGCCAGGGCAGGGTCAGATCCAGGCTCAGCATGCTGCCTGCAAAGGGAGCCTTTTACAGGGCTCTGGCTGCTGCATAAAATCCTCCTGCCAAGCGCTGGGCTGGCGCCATCCCTGGGCCATGGCTGTGTATTAGCTTGGAGCAGGATGCTCGACCTGGCTCCCAGGGATGGCCACCATGGAACACAGGGATCGTTATTGCAGAGGAGCATGAGGCGGCTTTCTGGTCCTGGTCCAATGGCCAGAAGTGACCAGGAGTCCCAGTCCCACACCCTCATCCTGCCACAGCTCACCAGTGGCTCTGGCCCTAGCCTCTGGTACTGCACCCCTGGTTTGTCGCTTGGTAAATTTACCTCACTGTTTGCATTGCAGCATTGCCCTAGGAGTGTGGGATCCCACGGTGCAAGAGCTGCCCAGGCAACCCTGCCCACCCTGCCCTGCCCTGAGGACACAGCACTGTGGCTGCAGGCAGGCAGGGACCATTCACAGGGTTCCTGGTGCTTCCAGCTCAGCGTGCTGAGCCCTGCTTGCCGAGTAAGCCCCCTTGATTTGCATGTGGTGAAAAGCAATGTGCAAGCATGGGAGCAGCTGCGCTGAATATTTCAGCAGAAACCCGCGGGTTTCCCTGGCTTGCCAGAGCCCAGCCTTGAGGGCACTTTCACAGCCGATCTATAAACCTTGCACACGGGGGTTTCTAATGGAAACATTGACATAACCTGTAGCTGACAGAGCAGCAGCTCTGCTCACGTTAAGCCTGGGTTTTCATCCCTAATCCCCCCAGCTCCTGGCCTGTCTCAGCAACAGACCCTTGCAGCTGGCTGAGCATCCCCAGGGATGCAGTGGGCGGCTGGGCCAGCGGGTCCTCATGGATCCTGCTGCTCCCTACCATGCCAGCCCTGTCCTGTGGCACTGCAGGCAAGGGGCCAATGGCTGAGGGAGCCCCTCCGATGCTGTGTGTCGGTCCTCTGCCACCAAAAAGGCAAAAGAAAAAGGCAGAGCGGTTCAGTTGGTTGTAAAAATTAATGAGTTCAGATACAGACTTGCTTTATTCCGGTCCAGCTGCGTAACCACGGCGATTGTGTCCGGCACACTAGACAGTTACATCAGCTCCACACCCCTGTACAATAAGACTCTGTTTGATCTCAGAAACAAGATCAGACTCCTGGGCTTTGCACATCCTGCTTCCTACATATGTAAAATCATTTTATTACCAGCCAGGAGAGTTCATCTAAGCCGCTCTCGCTGTGCAGCTGATGTGGAGAGAACATGCCCCTGTCTGCACTTCTTTTACCAGATGGAGATCTACAGAGAGATTTCAGAGCTGCTACTCCTCCAAGCTTGGGTTGGTTTTTTTTAGACTGGAAACTCTGGGGCAGGACTTGAGCCTCCTCATGTGTTTGTGCAGCCCCTGCACAGTGGGAGGTGTGTATGCCTCAGCTCGCCTGAATATAAGTGATAAATAAGCAGCCGTGTGGTTTTGCTTTATCCTCTTCTGTCCCATCTGCCCAGGAGAGGAAGTTCCTTGTAAAAACCTGCTCTGCCCTTCAAATGTCTGCTCAAAACCCTCTCTGTCAGCTTTGTGAGACACTGGAGAGCTGTCAGATATTTAGCATCTTCCCTGTATTCAAACATTTACCTTGTTCTCTTGTGAGTAACCCCATGTCACTAAGGCAGATATGCATGTGCCCAAGCTGCTGCAGGCTCAGCCTGATCAACTGCAGCACCATAACTCTATTTAGCTGTTACAGATTCCCAGCAGCATTAGAAGGCACCAGTTCCCCTTTAACTACAGCTATCCTAGTTACGTGGTCCTGCTGATGCTGCTCTGCTGCTGGGCCTGCGTATTCTGACTGTTGAGCTACAACATGCAGACACTTGCTGTTGTGCTGGGTAGCACAGCTGCATCCTGCGCTGCTGCTGCAGCGCTGGTGTGCAAGGAGGGATGCATTTTGAGATGTGTCTTCAGCACTAATGTGCAGCATCACTGTATCCTGGAATGCAGCTGCAGCATTGAGGTGCAGGAGTGCTGCATCCCAGGATGCCACTGAAGTGCTGGTGCACAGGGAACACTGCAGGGCTCACCCAAACGAGAGCACATTCCCAAAGAAAATATGCTTTCCAGCCCAGGCTTCCTCTGCGGCAGATGTCTGCAGGGCTGTGTGGCCAGAGCTCACTGACTCACTACACACAGGTCACCCCACAGCTGCCGGATGGTAACTCCTATTTACTGCTCAGTTGTGGTTGGATTTAAACCAGCAGCACAGGCACAAGGAGGGGAAATCCCCTCCTTCTCATCCCAGCCCCACGGGGTCATCCAGTCTAACTGGAGGAGCTGCTCTAAGTACATCTCGTTTAGGGCCTTGCTTTACCCCCGGCTGCTTTCTTCTAGCCTAGTCCTCCTGGTTTTGTTAAATTTCCAGTCTAGAGGCTTCAGGGTGCTTACAGCTTTGAATAAAGCTCCTGGTGACCTAAGCCAAGCCACACACCCTATAGCTCAGCAAGTCTAACACCAGGACAGGCCTGTTCAGCTGAAGCAATGAAAAGTAGTGCCAGTCCATGCCAGCCATCCTCCGGGAAGGAGAAACCAGATTAAAGTTTAGCTTCCCTATAACCATGCCCTGAAGAGCCCTGGAGCAGGGCCACTGTTCCAACTCCCATGCGATGGCCGTGCCCTGTGCCTCCCATCCTTGCTGCTTTGCCCATGTGTCAAACGGGGATCTTGTCCTCTCCTGGAAGCTTTCTGTCCCAGCCTTGCTTTGAAGAAACTGAGGCTGGCACTTGCACAATGACAGCTGCTCTCAGGAGAGGAGGCTGTGGAAAACTGTGGCCATCAGGGTGGACCAGCACTGTTACCAGCTGGTTCCAATGCTCTTAACAAGTGTGTATTTAGCCCATGGCCACCAGGGAAGTATCTAAAGATTTTGCAACCTCCCCTCTGAGGCAATCCTCAGCCCTTCCAGCAGCTTTACAGGCAATTTTCTGCTGCAGATCTCCCAATCGTCTCTAGACCCTGCTTTCTGTAAGCATATTTTGATCTCAGCTCGGGACCAAGTGTGCTTTCCACAAGCAAAGCACACCAAAAAATCCCCAGCCACCCCTTCAGCTGTCCCGCCACAACGCCGGACTGCCTGACTTTTCCAGTAGCTTTTCCTGTTGTCAGTTTGTAATTACCTCAGGATGGCATTCCCCACATTGCTCCGACAACCAGGATTTAAGGCCGTGCAAAGAGCAGAGCTGCCTGGTCTCCAAACCCTCCCAGGTTTACAGCCAGCATCGTTCTCATCAATCATCTTCTGTCAGATGGGTAACTTCAGCAACTCCAATCTAAATTGGAATATGGAAGGAGGCCTTCCTTGTCCCACCCTCCCCTGTTTGAGAGCCTAGCTTGAATAAACAACCTGAAAGGGCCAAGGCAGCTCAAAAGGAAACTGTAAACGATCCCATCTGTGGCTCTTGGCGAATATCTCCTCCAGGAGGAGGGAGTGGGGGAGAGAAAACAAGTTGAAGGGTCCTTTTTTTTTTTTCTCAGAAGGAAATACCATTGTGTTCAAACATTGCTACTGCACCAAATGTCATTCCAGAGTCCAGACCTGGGCTTCTCCTCTAACAGGTTTTTACCAGATATGGTGGCAGGGCACTTTGGAAGAGGTATCATTTACAGAGGTAATTACCAGTAAAGCAGTGCTGAACAGAAGTTAACTGAGATGGAGTAGAAGATGTAGGTCAGGAAGCAAAAACAGATAGGTGAGAAAGTCATATTCCATAATGATAAATGTGTTTTGTAGGACAGTAAAACATCTCTGCTTCCACTGGAGAGCCCAAGCTTTCCAGTTTCTGTCTGTGCCTTACAGGCACTGGTAAGGTCACTTGATCAGGATGAAAATCTCTGGGTGCTCAGGTTGGTCCTGGTGCTCACAGCACAGTGGGTTGGGGCTGGGGACCTTGGAAGAGGGAGAGCCTGGGGCAGCAGCACCTACACTAAGGCAGCCAGCCTGAAAAGGCTGCTTGTGCCCAAGTTTAGAAAGTCAGGATAACCCAGGAGTGTCCAGATATCCCTTGTCCTTTCCCCATTCTTGAAACCTGCCTGGATTTAAGTTTTGAATTTTCCCGGGCTACAGAATAGTCTGTTAGCCTTGTCCTCCACTCTTCTGCGCTTTCCCAGGCAGCATTTCAGCCTTCTGGGCCCAGATGGGCAGGTTGGGCTAGGCACTTGACAAGGGATACTGCAATTGTATTGGCAGCTCCAGTGCATGACAAAAGCACTGGCAATCACAAAGCAGCTTTAGCTCACCACGTTTTCAGCTCTGTTCCCCAGTCTCAAAGGCTGGGTATTGTAAGGGCACTTTGCATCTTCAAAAGAGCAGGAGCAGCTTCAGGCTCAGCCTAGGATGCCCAGGAGACCCTAGCAACCCTGCCCCGAGGGGACCTGAAACCCAGGCATGGGTTGTGGAGCAGGAGTTCACATGTGCCACAGGCAGCCAGGCAAACACCAGGAGATTTGCTTGGGAGGTGCTCTGTGCATCACTGACCACCACTGGCAACTTGTACTTGGTTTAGTGAGATAATCAGCTCACCAGAAACAGATGCAGAGGGCAAAATATTCCAATGCTTTTTTTTTTTTCCACTAATGATTGGCCTTTAAACACTAATTAACATTTAATTGAAAATTCAGCTTTCAAGAATGCCAGCGAGCGTGAGGAATGAATATTTAAGACATGTTAATGACAGACGGGGAGCTGAGGCAGGAAGAGGGGACCAGCAGGTGATGGAGGGCTCAGGGTGAAGACTGAGGCCTTTCTTGTCTTTGGAAGGATTTGGTTCCATCAAAGTGCTGCTGCTGTGTCTAAACACCAAGAAGATCCTTGGACAGATAGGAGAGAGCTGTCACAACAAAGTATTTATCACCTTCTGGTGCTCACACTGCAATGTGCTGAAACACTGGAGAGTATCGAGAGTATGTGAAGGCAGAAATGAGTGTTCTGGAGTGACTGGCACAACCTGAAAAAAAAAGCATTTGGTTATACATCTAAAAGTCATGGTAGGAAGAAGAAACAGAAGAAATATTGAATTCAATAGAAAATGCTTTAACAAGACTCAAAACCAGAAAAGGGAATCAGGGCACATTTAACAGGGAAGTCAGGCATTTATCTTTAAAGGATAGGATTAGAAACCACTGTAACAAGCCAGGAAAAGGACAGACAAATCATCAGTCCAAGGAGAGACAGATGCTCAGTGCAAGGGGAGCTGCTTTTCTTGCTATTCCTAGGTCCAGCTTATGCATTTTTGGACAAAATGCAAACCTTCCATCATGAACAAGTCCAACCAGCTCCTGCAGCTGCAGGCAATACAAGCACATAGGCCCTGGGAGAAATGAGAAAAATAACATCCAGGAGCAGAATGAGTGGGTGATGGGAGCTGGTCCTGAGCCCCCTGCAAGAGCTGGCTGAGGATGAAGTAACTGAGCATGAGGGTGTAACTCAAGTGGACATATGTCTCTTCGGAGGGGCAGGCGGTTCACTTTGTCCAGGATCTTCCTTTCCACCCTCCTTAAGTGCCACCCATTCAGCTTGCTGGGCACACATGTGGCCCGTGCTTGGCCTGGGACACACAACCTGCTCCCTGTCTCCTTTATGAGCACTGTAAAGCAGAGGGGGATGCCATTTCTGCACCTCAATCTCTGCTCATTAGCTAATGTGAATTAAATACCTTTCATCTGCACACTGATTTTCTAAGGATAATCCTTTTTGTGTGCATCCACTTTAACTGTTCCCAAACTGAGCTGTAATTGTTGATAGTAGTCGATACATATTTACAGCCATGTAGAATTATAGAAGGTCTCCCATAGTTTTATTTGAGGCATTCTCTTTAACCGGCTGTAAAATCATTGACAAATTATTCAGTGTTGATTGCCTCCAATGCCAATCTTGTCCTCTTGCCTCCAGACAAGGCAACGGCAGGCAGATGCCTTACCCTGCCTGGCCCAAGGCAGATACTTTCTCCCTGCTCACAGCCTGGCTTTACTGCAAGGCAAAGTTGACCATCACCTTTCATTTCTAGCCAGTTGCTCCAGCTTTGGGAAATTCATCTCTGTGGTCAACTTTCTAAGTCATTTGCAAGAGTGTTGGAGGCACTTACATGCCCCATATTCACATATGCGGCGAGGATGGGGGAGTGGGATGCCAGGAGAGCAGGACCCTGGCAGGGCTCAACCTCAGCCCCTGCCTGCAGCTCTACTGAACACTGTGGCAGCAATCCCCCCATGCCAGATTTTCTGCTGCTTACATTTGTACTTTTGTGCTTGCCAAGAGCCCCAAACCACTCAGCAAACAGCGTGTGTGGTGAGAGATCACCCCATGTAATCTCCAGGTGAATCTCCCCATTATACAGTAGGCTAATTAACTCCAGTCCACGGTACAGGGTCATGATGAGCTATCAGCTCCAGGAATGTCCTCCCCAAAGGGGAGTAAATATCACTACCAGAGCAAGGGAGCCCCTTTCTATGGCAGTGAATCCTGATAAAGAGCTTCACTCCATTCTTCTGCTGCTGGCTCCAGCTTAGCGTTTTTAAAGCTAATTCTCCCCTGCACTAATCTGGAGGATCCATTCAGCCTAAAGCTCAACATCTGAGTCTATTTGCGGAGTGTGCAGCTGTGTCAATTTGCAAAGACAAAAGAAAGCTCCTCTGTCAACAGGTCGGGGAGCTCAGGTAGCACGAGCGAATTGAGGGCAAGAAGTCAAAGTGGTTTCACAAACCATCAGACCGTGCTTAAATCCCATCCAGCCCAAGAGGCCAGGGCAGTGCAAGGGATAAAGGGAGTGTGGAGGAGTGGGCTGAACAGCCAGGGCTATAAGCTTGCCAATTAGTGCTATTAAAGGAAGATAATTAGATCTGCTCCATGGAAACCCCAGAGGAGGCAGAATGCAATTTCCATTTGGCTTATTTTTATAAAAGTTATAAATGACAAGAGATGCCAAAATCGCAATGTCAGCAACATGAGCAGAGCCTTTGGTGTGGAGTAGAGCACCTACAGGGCAGCAGGAGGGGACCACAGCCCTCTCCAGCACAGGCAACAGTCTGCTCAGTACTTGTGCCCAAGGGATGCAAGTTGAAAATGAACACTTACAGATAAAGAAGTCCAATCTCCTTTAGAGGTCTGCTTCTATGGCACCTTTCAGTTTTTAAGAGTTAATGTGCAGTGACAGACGCCATGGAGGTGCTTAGCAGTGATGTGCTCTGAGCTGAGAGCAGGGCTGAGAGCTGTCCTTCCCACGGCAGTCAAGATGGAGAAGCAAGAAAGGCAGGAGGCATCCTGGTGTTCTCTGAAAGAGCACAAACAGAATAAGTCCTGGGGGGAAATGGGACTTCTCACCTAGACCCTTAATCTCAGTGCCTTCAGATCAGGGAAATACTTATCCCTGTTTCACAGAGGAGGAAGAGGAGTCTCGGGGAAGTCAGGTCTAAGATTTCTGAAGTCAGCCTGTGGTTTAGGATGCCACAGCCCAGCTTGGGCACTTCTTAGCCATCAACAGTCAAGGACCATGGCACTACGGAGCCCCTCAGGCCAGTGCCAGGGACCAGACAGTGTTAAAATGGAGCACGGGAATATCTGCATGTGTATTTGTAACCTTCAGAGAGTTAATAAAAAGAGAGAGTAAGGAGTCAATGTTCTAAGCCTCCTAATTTGTAACAATATAAACTAATTCCCTGTGATTTGCAGATCTATAAAATAAGGTCTGTTTGAGGTAATCCATTTTGCCACTGAAAACTTCACCATAATGAAAACTTCCACTGGAAATAAAGGCAGTCTCAGTCTTTCTTTGAACTTTTAAGGCAAAAAAAATAGGACTTTGGCTAAGAAGGCTTTTGCCAGAACTCCAGCTCTGCCTTCAGGTAGACACTACATGTAGGAAAGAGAAATCTCAAAGAAAAACAACTGAAAGGCTGAAAAGCCAACTGTGATTTTGTGGGTGATTCTCAACCCCAGCAGCTGTCCCACGCTGTGCCTATGGAGCAGAGAATAACAGTTTATCTCCAACAAACCCCATTTGGAGGAAATTTAGATACCATCCATCAGGTAAATATTCTCAGATGTGCAATTATAAACACCATTAAATAGCTGTAATGGGTGCACCTAATCACAACATACATCACATATACTGTAGGCATATCTCTAGTGAGCAGGGAAAACAGGTGAAATCTCATGTTTGTGTTATTTTATGTTATGAGGTCCAAATAATAATCTGCCCAGCTACTTTCAGCACAAATTGTCAGGGCATATACGTATGTTACACATACAGATGTGTAACATTTGACCAGATGCTACATTTTTCTCTTACAGTTAAGCATATTTATTTTGATAACATCTGGCAATATATCACCTGTAGCATTAATAAACACAGTAATCCCTTTCAAATATATTTTATGCCCTCTGTACATTTTTATTTTGAGATAATAAATCACATTCACTAACCTTATTAATCATTTAAATAGCCTCTTAAAATGCTGCTGAAAAGATTTTCCAACTCAAACACCTTTTAAGATGCAATGACATCATGTCTGTTGGGACATTGTTATGCAGTGAAGATTGCAAGACATTTTCCCCTCACAAAGTTGCTCTAATGAGGTTTGTCATTGCAGTCATTAAATTCATGTTTTCTCCTCTTACCTTCTTCCTTACTCTGGAGCTACCCAGTGTCAGGGAGAAAGAGAAAACATGCCACAGTGAAAAATCTGGGATCTAATAATGAAGTCTGTCACAAAGCAAAATATCCATCAATTTCAAAAAGAGTCATCTACCAGTCTGTCATATATTTGGAGTACTTGCTTTCTCATGTGCAGGCAGAACAAGCATGGAGAGAAAGAGGAAGAAGAGACTCCATGGAAAGGGAAAAAAACTAAGCAAAAGCTGTTGTTTCAAGGAGCTAAACATCCCATGAGGAACTAGCCCTCACCATAAGTTTCCACTTGTGCATTCCCTGACCTACAGGAAGATGCTGGTCCATCTGACAGCTTCAGCATAGGCTTTGCCTGCTGAACAAGTGCAAAGCTATGTTTAGTAAGCTAAAAGAGTGAGTAGAAGATGCATGTGATGAGTTTTTATCAGTCGGAGGCTGCAGTGCTTGTGTGGAAGCAGCTTCTGAGTGAGCTGAGAGCTGTGCTCAATGTGATATTTGGAATCTTCTATTCCAGGCTCTGTGTGAGTTTGAACAGCCCCAGATGAGTGCTGCATGCCTTATCCCAGCAGCACCACAGGAGCACACCCTAGCTCTCGTGGCAGTCATGGTGACCACCTTTTGGTGGTCTGTGGAACCAAAACCTCAGACATGTCCTTGGTGCCTGTGAGTCAGACCTGCTGTGTGCTTCCTCCCTCATACTGTCCCAGAGGAAGAAGCACACGTGCAAATGAGACTGTTGGGTTTAGTTCCTTCCAGTAATGCCTCTCCTGGCAGACGATTCCTGCTGGGAAGGCCAATGCTGTGTAGTGCACCATGTCCTGCAAGTGGGGACATGAACCTGACAGCACAATGAGGAGAGCTCCTTGCAGAAGAGTTTCAGCCTCCATGTCTCAAAGCTCAAGGCTAGAAGAGCCTCCTGCATGCACACACAGAACTTCAGCTGACTTCAAACCTGTCAGTCTGTAGGAGACAGCTCTCTGCAGTGTAGGGATGTCTGTGCTGCTGTCTGGTCCCAGTAGGGACTGGTGCAGAGCTGAACTTGTCTGAGCCTCAACTTCCCAACTGCCCAATTTGTCCTCCCAAATTAACACACAGAGAAAAGCCTAAAACAAGCTCTGGACTAGCCCAGCTGCAGCCCCTGCAGCAGGCTCCTTCTCAAAACCTACCCAGGCCAACTTTTAAGTGAATTACCAGGGAGACAAACACACCTGCCTGAGGCTAATTAGAAACCATCTCAGACACCCCACCACGGAGCTCATGACCCAGTGGACAGCTGCACTCCTGCTCCCATGCCCACTGCACTATGAGTGAGCCCAGTGTCTGCCTCTGGGGCCCATGGCACCTCTTGTCTGGTAACCTGCATGCCTAGCTGTCTTTCTTCTCACCCTTAGCATATACCCTTCACTACCTGAACAATTAGACTATTAAGTAACTCAGTTAATAAATTCAGATGTTGCCCTAATACATTTCTAATGACCTTGTCTAATAAATTCAAAGCAATCTGGGAAGAATGCTTGTTGCCATATTTTAAAGGCAAAAGTGATTTATGTTCCTTGAGAGGGCAAAGACAGCCACATATGATTTATTACTATCAGTCACTGTATCTTTCATCTCTTTAATTATTTTCTCTACAGGCAGCTTCAAAAGTGCTCTTGAAGGCTGAATGGTGGGCGTTTTTCAAGTTCAGATGCTTACAGCTTAGGCCTGAACTGTTGTTTTTGCCTTCCTATCTGTGGCTTCAAATATTAATAATGGAAACTGCAATTTAGTTTGCTTAGGTTGGTCTTAATTGACTTTGCATGCTTGGTACCCTACCAGAGCCAAATGCCTGAAACATGTAAGATTTTTGTCCATTGGTGGTATTTTCCAGTGGGAAAACCAGCAACAGCTACTAGCCTCCATAGCGTAGCTGTACCTGTGGTGTTAACATTTAACTTCTCTTGTCAGGTTATGAGCAAGAGGTTTGGGAGCAAGTTTGAAAGCTGCTTTGGCTTTACTGGGCAAAACCCAACTTTTCCATCCTTCCTGGTGAGGGGAGCTTGCTTGGCATTTACCATGCAGCCAAAGGGGAAGATGAACCAACTGTTGGAAAGCCTGAAACCAGGACAGGAGAAGCACAATTACATGAGGAAAATTAATGTAGTTTCTGGAAGCAGAAAGATGGGAATCACCACTTGAAAGCCCCCTTCTGCCCAAGGATGTGGGGGAATTTCCAGAGGCGCCACGTGGACTTCACCTCTCACGTCTCTGGAACACGAGAGAGCTGAGTCCATCTGACACTCACATCCTCCAGAAAGCCCAGCCTAAAGCAGCAAGGGGATGCTAGTGTTCATATCCACAACTCTCTTTCATACCCCAGGACATCCTAAGATTTGAGAAAACCAGATTTAATCTTTGTCCAGCTTCCAAGCCCTAGCCAGGGCTCAAACTGTGGGATTTTTTTTCTCCTAAGATTGTCTCCCAGCTATTTCCAGGTAGTTCTCAAAACAGGCCTGGCTGAGATTCAGACAGGAAAAACCATTTCTACAAGATTTCCTGTCTGGCCTTATAAGCCTAAGAGGTTTGGAGAATACTGAGGACTCATGCAAAACCTTGGTAAGTGCCTGTATGACTCACAGACAGGCTGGACATTGGGGATGTAGGATGACATGCAGCTTGGCCCCCGCAGAGGACTCAAAACTGCCTGTCCTGACATGGCCTTGGCTCCCACTGGAAGCACTGGGGAAGGAGTAGCTCCCACCCATCCAGAGATGTGTGGCCTGGGAAAGGTTTTGTTTTCCAGAGCTCCCTGTAGGCAGTGTTGCAAGGGCAGGCTTGCACATGTTGCCTTATGTGACACAGTCCTGGCCTCCAGCACCTCACTTGGTTCAAGTGCTCTGCACTAAACAAAACACTCAGTGAGAAACAACGAGCTTCCGAGGGGTTTCTTCTTCCTCAAATCCCTCTAGTCTCCACTCCACTCAAGCATACATCTTCTCAAATAACATCCCCCGTTTTGAGTCTCCTCAGTCAGAGGAAACTCTCAGCTGTGTTTTTTGGGGTCAGTTTTTCATAACTGAGACCTAGTCATGCAAACAAAGATTATTTTATTTTTTTTCCTGACCAAAACAACATTAAGGAGAAAATTCTTTCCCATGGCTAAAGCCGGGCGGGAAATTTTCAAGAGAATGTTAAAACAAAAAGATTCAGAGAAGGGGCAGTTTTGTTGTGATTTTTGCATGTGAGTTTTCTTTTTGTTTTTAGAATGGAAAAATGCACACTTCTGGTATTTAATGATTGTCATGCAAATAAATATCACAGTCTTTACCAAGACAAGAGTCCTTGCCAATTCTCACTGCTAGCTAGAACCAGTGCTAGCACCAGTAGGAATTGTATTTGACAGCACTGTCTGGCTTATACGATAGTTTTCATCACGAATGAGGCGAGGTGCCTGATAATCGTGATTATCCAAAGCTAGTTGAAATTCAGCTGTCCTGTGCCAAATGCCTCAAAGCTCTGGGGGTATTTTTAAACAAGGATTGAATATCTTTCCAAGATGAACTAGCACCAGGACCTTGGTTTTATCTTTGATTTGAAAGGCAGTAAGTAATAACCAGGGCCACAGCATCTCTTCAAAGGAGTGTTAAGGACTATGTTTAAAAGCCTGGCTTCTGTCCTTGCAAGGGCCCCACCTACAGCAGTGGGAATGCAAACTGAGGGGCCCTTTCCTCTGAGCTGCAGTGGAGGGTGAGGACCCATACAGGGATTCAGGGCAGTACCCTTACTCAGTGCTGGAGACCTCTGCTCCATTCCTATTATTTCAGGGGATACTAAAGGCATCAATGTGATATTTAAACAAGTTACACTGACAAAACTTTGAACAATTTGGAAGTCAAGCTTAGAAGAGTGCAGGATCTTACCATC
This sequence comes from Loriculus beryllinus, assembly GCA_039877255.1. Classification (NCBI taxonomy): domain Eukaryota; kingdom Metazoa; phylum Chordata; class Aves; order Psittaciformes; family Psittacidae; genus Loriculus; species Loriculus beryllinus. Next base: position 16,923 of record JBCJKH010034545.1, read on the forward strand.
TCTTACCAGCTACTGCGATGACGTTATGGCCAGAGAGGCTCGTGGAGGAAGCCCAAGCTGCAGGGAACCGTAACCTTCCCAAAAACGGTCCCAAAGCCCAGCTATCCATCTGACTGCCCAAATAAAATGCAGCAACAATGGAAATGGAATTCTATTAAACGGAAATAGACATGACTTTATCCTTGTTGGCCTAACCTTGGTTCCTTGTACATTGAAACCTTCCATTTGTGGGCCTGGACATTAACAGATGAGTTATTAACTAGCCATGGCTAATTATAGATAGCTGCATCTCCTTCTTAAAAGGGAGGCATTGTCAAGGCCAGCTAGGGCCAAAGTTGAGGTCTTGTGAAGTTAATCTTATTGTAAAAGTCACTCAATAGAAAATATTGGCTTTTTTCTCTTCAGCTTCCACCAAAAATCAATTTTATAGGAATTTGAACACTGCCTTGAAGTGTTTGCAAAACAGCCATCAAAGCAGAGCAGAAGTAAAACAGGTTAGTCTTTCGTCATTGTCTGAGCTGGCACTGAACAGTGTGCAATGGTGAGAAGGAAGTCGTTAAGCCTTTAAACTTCCTTTCATTTAGATGATATACAATATTGTTAATGAACACAGTTACAAGCATTTGCCTTTCCCAGCTGTATGATTTTTTACTTAGTACCACACTTTTAATCTTCCCACAGACTTAAAGAATTGTTATTCCTGAAAGGAAGTGAGACCTTCCTCACTGACAACGATTTAGTTAGCTAATGTATTTTGATGAGGCAGAAATGCAGTGTGGAGGAATTGGAAGCATAATAAACCAAACATTTCTACCCACAGAAAGAGGAATCTACCCTTGGAAACCACCCTGGCTGGTTCACGGGTGGGTGTCCCGCCTTGGAGCCACACCAGAACCTTAAGTTCTCCTAAAAATGCTCAGCAGCAAGGGCAGAGCAGGGTTTGAACAGTAGAAATGGATGGAGGGGGCTAAGCTCTGGTGAAAGACCAGAGCTTATTGCCTGGACCCTGAGCCACCACTGATTTAGCTGTGAGAGTCCGGACCGCTCCAGAAAATCTTCAAGTGAAGACGTGTGACATTAGCTAAGGCTTTCTAATTAGATGGAGAAAACAAATCTGCTCCACCCCAGGCAGCTGCAGCTCCAGCCAGCATGTTACTTATTAGCTCAAATTATTATTATTATAAAAAACACTTGACTTTCTTGTTCAGAAGGTAAAAAGGGATTAACAGGGTCTCTCAGACGGCTCTCCACAGACTAACCTCCAACATCTCAGACAAAGACTCAACCAGAACAGAGGCTTTCTCAGTCCAAGGACAAAATAGACCCCAAATGGCTGCAATAGAAAGTCAAAGGCACTACTTGACATGGCACTCAACTCTGTTTGCTGACTTTTCCTAATGAACACAATAAAATTCAGCCCAAATATGTCATTGCTGCCAATTTCCCAGAGCAACAGCCAGACCCTGGAGCTAGTAAATCAATGGAGGCACAAGGGAAAGCTGCTTTCCCAAACCTGAAGTAGGTGGAAGACCATAAAGGCAAGAAGCACATAGGGAAGGATTAGGGGCTGCAGAACAAAGCGTGCTGGGAGGGCTCCAAGCAAGCAGGTCCCCTCTGCCAACCACCCCTCCCAGCTTGAGCTTTACCCAGGTTTGAACAAACCTGTTTCTGAGGAGGCTGCACCCCAGTCTGCTCCCATCAGAAGACTGGAGAAAAGGGGAGACAACTTGTTGACCAAACACAAATGCCAGGAAACCCATATAAGGAAGCCTGAGCTTCGGCAGCAAAGGATGAGCATGGCTGGCTGGAATGTCAAAGCCTGCTTTCCTAGGGCAGTCAAGCCCTGGGCTGCATGGGAAGAGAGCAGCTAGGGCTGGTGTTGGCAATTTGATTAAAAATCATTTGATTGGCAAATCCAATCTACCTGGGACCTGGTAGATAACGAGCTACAGCTTTGGTGTGAAGAGCTCTCCTTAACCTTAAAGTATTTTCCTGCTAAGCAAATTGCACCACATGCATCCCCATCTCTTCCAGCTCTGCTCACTGAGTGAAGGTCTTCCCAGTTTTGCAGGCTGATAATGCAGTTATAAGTGGAATTCAGCAATTTGTATGGAAATGTTCAATTTGTTTGAACAGCAGTTGGTGGTTTTAATCACCCAGGTCTACCACGTGTGGCTGGGTGCTTTGCAAACTGAGTCCTGGGGTAGCAACACCTCTCTGGATACAGCCCGAGTTTGGAAAACAGCTGAGCCTTTGCCATGATAGTTCCATCATCTGTTCTTCAGTCCTTATGGGGAGAAGCTGTGTCTCCCAGAGAGCCCACAAAAGGGTATTGAGAAGCGTGATGTTCTACCACTCCCCTTCTGGGCTTTGTGGCAGTGTGTGGTGTGTAATGGTCCAGAGAAAATCAATTGGACACTGCATTTGGGAGATAAGGGCTGGGATTTTATTCTGCATAGTTTGGTGACCCCGATCAATCTCTGTTCCCAAACCTTCTGAAAGTTTGATACTCTAGTCTGTAATTAAGCCTCCACAACCAAAAATTGCAGAAGATGTTCCAGACAAAACACCTTTATTAACTATTTATTTTTGATGCATACTAGGAGATACCAGCCAATGCATTTAAAGGCAGAGAACAGGTTTTGCCTGACTGGTATATGGTCCAATTAAGATTTAGAAGGTTTTTTTCACTTATTTTAAAGTTTTCATTATTGTTTTTAATATGATAAATCTAAAATAAGCTGTGAAATCCCCCAAACTTTCCTTGTGACAGAGACTCTGAAAACAACTTAAGCCAAACCATTGCAGTGTAAAGAGAGCTTGAAATGTGAAGGGGTGCAAGACTACTTCATCTCCCTCTCCTGACAGGGGAGCAGGGCCAGGATGATCCTAGGTGCAGGAGCACATGTACAGCTTCAGTCTCCCACCAGCAGGTCTCTCAGGTCCCACTTTAATCAAGCAAAAAGTTGTACCTGGTGGGAGTGGCTGCTGCTCAGGGTAAAACAGGTGCTGGCAACAGAGACAGACCTGGAGAACAAGTATTGACCACAAAGGTTAATTTCTGAGATAAATACACTTCTGCTGAGCAAAACTTAAGCCTGTTTCCTATCCTGGGATGCCTCCAGGTCAGATGTTCCCACCAGGATGTGTTGCCGCTACTGAAAGTAATGCACGCCCTCCTTTTGTGCTTTAGGGCATAGTTAGTAAGGGTCAAGAGAGAAATAAATCCTGTGCTCATTGGGCAGTGTAAGGGAAGGAAGATGCTCTCCTGGGGATGCACAGAAAAACACTTTCCTATAGCTGCTGCCTTCAGCTGTGGCCAGGGCATTCTCTGGTACAGCAAACTCCTGTGCACATAGGGTCATCCCACCTCATGGGTTGGGGTTTTGGCTCTGCACCATGCAGCAGCAGGACAAGAGCCCTCAAAATTTCAGCTCAGAGTTTCCCCACACCTCCTGCATCGCCATACACGTGGACATGTAGGGTCTGACCCTGAAGTTCCCCAGGGAGTTTTGCCTTCTGGATATTAACGTTAGTGAGTGATGACCATTTATGCACTGAGCAGAGCCAGCTCTGCTGAAGCCAAACACCCTCAGGCTGGCCCTGTCCAGGGCAGGGGGAAAAAGGGGCCTTTGGCAGGAAGGTGTTTTTCATCACCCCGAAAGCTGTGTCTGATTGCATTGTCGGAAGCAGCAGGTAGCAGTGAAAGGCAGGGTCATTTGCCTGACCAGCCCCAGCTCCTATTGTGCTGCCTTTCAGTGCAAGCGAAAGGTCAGCTGCAGCCCCGGCTCCCAGCCCTCGCTTTTTTGTTACGATTGTCACAAGGTAAATTAATCAGATTTACGGCATTAAGCCTTGCCGTATCTTGAGGCTTTCAGTCCTTTCTGCCCCAAAAACTTCCCTTGTATGAACAGGCTCTTTGTTTATCTTAGCCCATATGATCTTCATTTGGTGATGGAGGAGTGGTAGAGGGACAAAGACCAGAGAAGAGAGCTGCTGCCTGGCAGGTACCCCATGACAGCAGTGCTCACCACCTGAAACACTGGTGTGTTTCCATCACTTCAAATCTTTCTCCTGGCTAATCATCTGGGGAAGATCCTGTTTTCAGAGCTGCAGTGCCATTCTCATATCTCTTGGGAAGAGTAGCTGTACCTCCAATAAATAAAAGGAGAGAGCAATTCCACAGCAGGAGCAAGCCACTGCCACTGAGAGCACAAAGCACAATTTATGTCCCACTAATGTACCTACAGCATATGGGACCACTTACACAGTTGTTTGCCTTGGTCAATGGGTCTGCTGAGCCTTTGGGGAGCTGGGTCTTATTTCACTTTCTGATGGGAATTTGGAAACGACCAACCCTGCAGCCAGCATGGGGCTCCCCAGCCACGCTCCCAGTGTGAGCTGGCGGCAGAACTGGACGGAGGTGACAAGTATCTTTATCCCACCACCCAGGAGAGCTCCAACATCCCGCTGGCAGGAATTTGTCTGCAAATTTTCCCCCATTGAAAGGAGTGAGGGGTTGATATGATCGCTTGATTAAAGGGCAGGCGAGGTGGAGACAGGGGTACTCCAACAGACTGTGCTCTGAGGAATTCCGCTCCCTTTGAGAGATTGCAATCCACTTCTCCTTGCTATTTCTCACTCACTGGATCACATATATGACTGCCAGCTCTGTCATCAAGCCTCATTTCTGCAAAGCATACAGCTTAAAAAAAACTTATGCTTAATCTATCCATATGGAAAAGCAATCTTTAAAGAAATAGCAATGAAACTAGGAGAGAGTAATAAATATGATTGCAGTGAAACTAGCAGCCAGAGTGAGAAAGGGTGGGAAACAGTATCAGCAACCTTATCTTCTGCAGGTGCATTTGATTCTGATTTGATTATCCTCAGGGCAGCTCATAACCATGAAGCACAAAATACATTCATGCATTTGTTTTGAGCAATGGCATGCAGATAGGAGGATTATACACCACATTTGGATACTGTGTTTGTATCAACTTTTCTGCTTTGAGTTTTTTAACTTTTACACTACAAGATGAAAAATAAATAGATGGTATGTACTGTGTACATTCAAGCGACCTGTCCACAATCAGAAAACATCTAGTGTGTATTTAAATTTAAATAAGGCAAGTAGAATGACATCCTAAACTCTCACCTTCCATCACTCTTCATAACAAGACCTCTTCCTAGAGATGGCTGGCAGGATTGAGTGCCTTCTCTCTGGAAATAAGCAGCGTGGATGAGTTTGCACATAATCTTTCGGCCTGGTGCTGACACATAAACCAAAGATGCCTGTAACTTTCAGAGCATGAATAGTGTCACATTGAATGAAAAATGAGACCTTGTGGCAAGCTGAAGATACCCCGTCACACACAGGTGACCTGTAAATATAGCCACCAGCATTGCTTCCTTCCGTAGAGTGGGGGCTGTCACCCCTGCACCTCCTGGCCATGCTTTTCCTTCCATAAGCCCAGCCTGTGACTCATTAAAACTGGAAGGACTTCAAACATCAGGGTCAGATCCTCTCAAAATTCAGAAATAGGGGGTGAGCCTGGCATGAGATTATGCCTCTGCTGAGTGCCTTGGGTGGTGGCAGCAATTCATCTCCTGACAAGGTGCAGTTAAGAGAAAGTGATGGATTTTTAATGGAAAATATCATCCATCTTTGAAGAGGAGACTGATTTCTTTTTCTTTTTTTTGTTATTCCCTGTGTCCCACTGGGAAAGCTGCCCAAACTCTCCACCTCCCTTTGCCCAGCCAGCACACAAGCTCGACCTGCCTCACAGGGATGAGGTGTTTGCAACAGGTTTTTTGTGTTTTCAGATGAAAAAGCCTTAATCACTATAGCATATTTCCTAAAAAAAGAAAATAGATGAGATTCATGCTTTCAGGCACTTGTCTGCTTAAATGCTTTGCCAACGTACATCAGCTACAATCATCATCATGATTTCCTCAAGATTAAAAAAAAGAAGAGGGAACAACAGGCACTCCCGACTCTGCCTGAATTAAAGAAATGGTGTCATTTTTCTGGCTTTGTCATTATTTTCATTTTCCTCTTCTCCATCTTCTCTAGAAATTATTAAATCATTAAAATGATTAAAAAAATACCAAAGCAGATGTCTGGCCTGTTTGATCTCAAGCCTGAATATGGAAGAAAAAAGAGTCAAGACTCTGATTATGGGGAAAACAAAAGAAGTAGAAAATAGAAAAAAAATTGTAACAGGAAAGTTGTGAAGGAGAAGATTTGGCTTTGATCTCCGCACCACACAGGCTTCACCAGGCGGGAGGGATTCTGCTGAGCAAAGCTGAGATGTTGTGTGACTGCTTTGCGGGATCACACGGGCAACACTTTACACCATCTGCTCAAAGGCAAACAAGTCAATCTGAGTGAGATTCCCATCCTTTGGGTATGAGAAAGCAAACAAAAAATAGATTTGAGGTGTGTAGAATGAAGGTAGACCTCAAACCATGGATGCTGTTTTGACTTCTACGCCAGCTGAAGGGGACTGATTAACAGGCTGCAGGCCTTGAGTGACTCATTGGTTTTAATGCCTAATTGGTATACCCTTCTGCTTGCTCTGCTGCAGGGAATCCAAAGGTTAGGAAACAGCCATTAAAAATCAGAGTGATGGCAATAAAGAGCATTAGGAAGCATGCAAAGCTAACCTGCTCACACCACTCTCAGTAATTTTCAACAGTAAAAAGTATGTTGAGAATGACAAGGGGTCATTTCTGGTGTATTTGCTGCTAAAAGCTCTAGTCATGTTGGAGAGAGATTGAGATTTTGGCTATTTACATTTTCACCAGATCTCTATTGGTCACTTGCCTTTGCAGACTTGCAATTTTAATCAGCTGTTTGGTCAGCTTTCTAGCTCAAAGGAAAATTATAAAATCCTAAAGATGGCCTGGGTGCAGGACCTATTACTCAAATCCCTCCAGAACTTGGCAATTCAGATCAAAATGTGTAGTGGTACCATGGAGTGTTTTGGATTGCAATTTCCCCCCCATACCTCCAAGCTTAAAGCACTACCAACGCACTCCAGCCCTTTCCTTATCAGACAGGGTAACCCAGCCAGAAAGATAGGACAGGAGATATCCCCTGGATCTATTTTTGTTTGTTTGAGAAGCAGTTATAACGAGGAGACTCTGGTGTAAAATGTCCCAGTCTTACTTATTACACCGAGTCCTGCCTGGAGTATGGGTTTTACCTGCTGCTTGCAGTGAACTCCCACGTGGCTCAGGCCCGCACCTCCCACTCTGAAAGCCCAGCTCAGATGCTTCAGGAGGAGAAAGAAGCCCCATGAAATATGGAGGTGAGAACATCTGCCCGAAACAGATCCCATCTGAATTACTGGCAGTGACTGACTCAAGTTGTGAGGCATATAGCTTCATCTTCATCAAGGCACCTTTTAGAATTATGCAGTTTAAAGTTTAATACGGCTGAAAAGAATGGATTTCTTCCTTTTGCTAATGTAGCTGTGCGGAACAGAGGAGGATGCTGTGATGTCTTGGACATCAACACCCAAATGTATCTTGCAGCAGACCGCCTGTGGGAAGCGAGTGCAGAAAGAGCTACAGGTGTCTGCATCTGGGCAGGACTTCTAAGAGAAATGCTTCTTTTCAAACACTTGTGTTGAACCGGTTTCCAGGAGATGATGCTATAGGAGAGTAATCTTCCAGCAGGATCTATGTTACCCAAACTGTTCTGCCCTTAGGCTCTGGATGCAAACAGCTCTGTCCTAGCTGTCCCACTAGCTGTGGCTGCTTCTCTGCATGCTGAAAAATTTGCCCTTAGGAGTCTGAATAGGAGCAGACATGGCCTGAAAATCTGCTTGGACTATACCAGACATCTTTTGCAACTGGAAAAGTGTTTTACTTTAGCCCTGCTGATGAAAATCAATTGAGGACACATGTTCACAAGACCTAGAGGACATCTGTGTAAGCATTCAGTAAGAAGATCAAGACTAACTCACACCAAGAAGTCATGCGCTTAACCGGCATCACCTGTACTGCTGACTACAGACAGGTAGGAGGTGGCCTCGGGGTGCCAGGACACCCAGCTTTCATCTTAACCATGCAGGGAACAGCCCTGGCTGTCCCCAGCCATGTTTTCAGCCACCACCTCCGATGACATGCCGCAACCCCTGAGCAGATAGTAGCATCTGCTGAGCAGCAGAAGCAGCCACTGAGTGGAGAGGGAGACCGTATCTACTGGGACAGGCAATGGGATGATCAGAATTCAAAACCAAGCAGCTAATACAAAAGAACAGCAAAGCACACAATAATTACAGCTACTCAGAGCTGTGAGAAGTGTTTCCAGGATTGATGTGGGCTGTGGTGAGACTTTCAGAGGGATGACACATGGCAGCAAGCTCCCTTTGCTCCCACTGTGTGTCCCAGCCATGTGCTCTGAAGATGGCTGCAGGCCTGCATCAACCAGATTGTAGATACCCACAGCAGGGTGGCAGCCATGTAAAGGGCCCCTCCAGAAGGTCACAGCAGAGACAGATGGGGAAAGGTTGGGTTTTAGTTTGGAAATCTCTGGTTTTGGGTGTATCTAGTGTAAAGGTGGGGGGTTTGTTTGGTTTTTATCCCTTTCCAAAACAAGGCTGTAAACTGAACAAAACTAAAGTAAGAAAACCTCAGTCACACCTGGTCAAACAGAACACTTAATCCAAGAGAAAAGATTTTGTTTCCTTTTCATGTGTTTCACTTATGGTGCTTTTTTGGTTTTTTTTTTTGGGTGTTTTTTTTTTTTTCTTTAATACTAAGCTCATTCAAAAATGAGAAATTGGACATTTTACAGTGGAACAACAAATCAACACCATACCTGGAACTGCCTTCATTCAAAGCATGTTTTAATTCTTTTGCCCACTGCCATGCCCAACGTGAAACCAAATTTTCAAATGCGGAGGTCCTAAATTGGGCTTTTGGGTAGAGTTTTGAGCAGCTGAAGAGTGGGTGCCTCCCGTGAGGGGACAGTTAGTAACTATGGAGTTTGCCTCATCAAGACTCACCATCGCTCATCTGGAGGCATCCCTGAGCAGTCCAAGGGACCTGTCTACTTCGAGCTAGTTTACACATGGAAGTTAAGGCAAGTTAAGTCCAAGTGTCAATTTAAAGCATACTTGATCAAAGAACAGGAACACAAGGCAGCATTACTCTTGGCTAAGAATTCTCCCTGCTGTCAAGTGTCCTCCCCAGCACCTCTCCTGGGCACTGTGATCTTTCCCTGGTTGTCACCAGCTGAGACCCAGAGCGTGGAGGGGATCTTCCACCAACGGCAAACTGAGCACACACTGGTGGTATGAGCACAAGTGAGTCTGAAGATGGGAAAGGCTGGGAGGGAGCGCTGGGCAGATCACCCGGCCCTCCTTGCCTCCCAGGCTGTGCAGGAGCAATTCCCTCCACTTGCTGCTGTGGGGAACATGTGCTGCACAGACCTCACTGAAAAATGTGGTGAGAATGCATCCAACAACTCCGGGCAGATTGGCCTGCTTTAAAACTGGGATTTTAAGGGAATAGTTTCATTGCTTGAAAAGCTTCTAGCCCCGAAACAAGAATTATTGCTCCATTTTTGTAAAAGAAAGCAGTAAAAGCATTTCTGTGCACAAATCCCAAACGTGGGCTTTATCCAACTGTGTTTCCACAGAAAATGCTTCTTGCTCTTTTGTCTGTTTTGATGTTGAAAATATCTGGTCTTGCTCACAGGCAAAACTGCACCTCATGGACCCCCTCTCACTGCCAAGGAAAACATCACTGGATACTCAGCCAGGGAGTATTTTAGCACCTCTGCCTCCTCTGGATTTTGCCACTGACTTTAAGGTGAGCAAGACCCAGCCCAGAGCCTCCAGCACAAACATTTGGAACTAGTTTGCTCTGCATCCTGCTCCTCACTTGTTAAGGATTAAGGAAGAGAGACATTTAAAGCTGTGGTCTGGTGAGATGATCTGGGGCTGTCTCTGGGGCGCAGGCAGGAGCAGCTGTAGGCAGCCCCGGGGCTGTAGCCAGGCTCTGCAGCACAGCAAGGAGGCAGTGGCAGAGACAGCAGCACTGTCCCTGCGAGCTCTGTGCCCAGCAGCACAACACTACCTTCTTCTCCCAGGGCTTTATTCTCCAGCTGGGTCTCCAGAAGCCTTCTCTGTGTGTAGGAGGCACCCTGGGGCCATGGGCAGCACAGCCCTTACTTTGGAAAGGAAAACCCTTACTCTTCTGACTGGTTTAATGCATGACAGCCTGCATTTCATGCCGCAAAGCTTCTACTTGAAGGCCTGTTAAATGTACTTACATCAACAGCTTTCCCCTGGTTCTCACAGATGCAAATGATGTAAATGCAGTCCAGCCCAAAGCACAGGAGTGTGTCCTTGGGCCAGAGCAGTTGCAAGTGGTCTCCCAGTGCACAGATAGAGCCTGAACCACTTGGACCTCATAGTTGGACTAAAGTCATACACAGTTTTGGGAAGACCTCAATATTGATGCTTGCAGCTTCACTAGAAGTATCCTGGCAACAGTGTGCTCCTGACTATGTCCCACACAGCACTTTCCCTGGGCAGGGCATAGGGGTGTGGGGCAACATTTCTGCTGAGCTTCAATGGGGTGCACTGCAGGCTGCATGGGAAGTGGTGGTCAGGGCTGTCAGGGTGACTTCTGCCCTCCACCGTGCTCGCCTCCCTCTGGGATCAGCGACTGAAAACCAAGTCTGTCAGACAAGTCTGTCTGTCCACATGCTCCCACTTCCTCACCTGCTAGTGACCATTCTGCTGTTCAAGGTGGCATCTGAGCCTGCTTCAGAGCAGAAGCAGAGGCACATGAAAGCTGAGTTATGGAGAGACTCCTGACAGGCTGGCAGCAGCCTCAGTGACTCACTAACTTGTGATTTCCTCCGTGCTGGGTTTCCAGCACAGCTGCTCCCAGCTGCGGCACATGGCAAGCACTGGCGGAGCGAGCACCATGTCATTTCTCAGAAGCCCAGGCTATGTGGGCAACCTGCGCATCACTCATGCAGATCTCCACAACAAACTCCAATAATTGCCTTAGAGGATAACAGGACATAAATCTGGACAGCTGCACATGAGGCACGCATAGTCTGGAATCAAAGTGCATATGTTTTTGCTGTTTGCAGTGACTGAATGTGTTTCTCATTCTGGATTCCCCTTTTCAGAGGAAACTCCCTCCATCCCCCTCACTTTTCTCATCCTTTTTTTGAGAGGACCTCAAGCACTCTGGAAATGTGGGGAGAGGTTTATACCATTCCTTCAAGACATCTTGCAACTGCTTCTTGCCGCTTGACACAAAAGGAAGCTGCACACAGAACAGTGGTGTAATTTGCTACATAGAGCTTGCAGGAGATGTTGGAGTAAATTGTAATTCCCTGCCTCCACATCTCCATCTTATTTCTCTAGGTTTGAAATCACGGCATTTTTGTGGTCCACAAATTTGACTGCAAAACGCCCAGACTGCCTGGGTTACAGGTTTATTTGCAAACCTGAAACTTAGCTCTAGTGCCACAGACCTATTTTGCACAAACTCAGGGCTAAAGTTTGGGTGAAAGAAGAAAGAAATCTTTTTCTTCACAACTCCATGATGGAAAAAAATAAAATAAAATTTAAAGAGGCTTTGTCGAGCAAAACCTAACCTGGCCAGTCCAGGAGCCCTGCACAAAGGGGCATTGTGCGCTGCTTAAGAGCGAGCAAGTCCAGTCTGTCAAGACTGTGTCCTGTGCTGCCAGTGAGTTCAAGAAAGCTGGACTTAGGTAGCCAAATAACTTGGTGACTTCATGTCTGAGAGCTGGGTAAAAAGTATCTTTCTGCCTCATTTCCCTTCCTGCTTCTTTATGGAAGGGACTCAGCAGGACAGATCAGACCGCAAACACAGCTGTAGGAGCAAGAGGGAAAACAGAGTCAGGGGAGCGCAGCCAACAGCAAACCCAGCTAGAGGGACTGATCAACAGTAAAACTGCTGGTGGGCGCCCTGCTCACCCCCAGGGGTGACCAACTATGAACCCTGAGAGCAGGAGCAATCAGAAAAAAACCCCACATAATTGCTGAGATCAGCAACTGGGAGCAGCAGGTATACTTGGATGGCTCTGCCCCATGGCAGAGCAGCACAATGCTGCAGTACACTGCAGCCCCAGGAGCTGTCTTTGGGGTCAGCACGCAGAAGTGTCCAGCATGCTGCTGCTGGAAACATGGGCAGACAAGGGTGCAGGCAGAGGGGAGCTCAGTGTGACTGCCTGGGCTGTGGCACACAGTGCCAGCGGCACACGCTCAGGAAATACTGCCTGTGCACTCTGCAGGGTGCCAATCTTGTTTCTAGAGGACTCCTGGCATTTCCTGACTTGACATACACTTACATTTCTCTCTCTCTCCCCAGCACAGAGCAAAGCATGTTGTTCCAGCTCATTCAGATTCATTTGCTGCCTGAGAATTGAGAGCACTGTTTACTGAGAAACAAGAGAACATAGAGCAGATCTCTAGGTATCTTAGTGGGGGCTTGGATTTAGGTGCCTTAATAAGGAGACCTAGGAATGGACTTTACCCCTTGGAAGTAAATCAGTGCCTGTTCCCATTCGACAGTGAAACCAAACCAGAGGAAACAAAAGCAGCGGCTCAGATCCTGATGCAGCATGTGTGAATATCACCTGTATGGCATCTATACAGTCTCTTACTAGCATCCTGGGAACCTGCAGTGTACAAAAGACTGCCAGCATGAAGCCTTCTTGGTCCATTGCAAAGACCCTCAAGCAAAAGCAGCTTTCTTCCAGAGCTGCACATTGCATGTGGTCTGGTCTCTCTCCCTGCCATGCTGGTTTCCCATAACACATCTGAGAGTTCAAGCAACACTTTAAATAAAGCAGCTGTTTTGACCACTTACAAGGAGGGAGGGAACCCAGCCACGCTTTTCCAGCCATGGAAACCACATGAAAAGCTCTACAAGCAACTTTCCCCAGCATTCCCACTCTTGCTCATACAGACCAATCCAAAGGATGGCTTAGCCAGAAAAAGGAGATTTGCAGAGCAGAATGTCATAAATCCAGGGTTTCACTAACATTAGCCAAAGGATTTTCCCTCTTCTAGGAAGGTGCCTAAATCATCCTTGATGTGGGCTTAGAGAACAAAAAAGGCCAGGTCTTTTTAGTCAACAGTATTTCTTTCCATTCCTCCCTGGTGAAACTGTTAGCTGGATTTCCAAACCCCTCAGAGAAAGATGCCTCCTTCAGTGCATTTGTCTAAATCCCTCCAATCTCTTACTTTTCATTCTTTCTGATATTTATCCGCTTTTAGTTTCAGTTGTTCTTTTGCATTTTACTGCTGTCACAGTAGGAATACCATTTCATTTACAGCTATAATTACCTCTCTGGTGTCCATATGAGACAGTTGATATAGTCTAATTCGTAGTCCGTGAAAGTCACCCTAGAGCATAGTGGCATGAAACCTGCATGTCATACAGAATGATTTTAACTGTCTAAACAGATAAACAGAATCACAGAATAGTTAGGGTTGAAAAGGATCTTAAGATCATCTACTTCCAAACTGCCTGCCATGAGCAAGGATGCCTCACACTGGATCATGTTGCCCAAGGCTTTGTCCAACCTGGCCTTTAATTCTGCCAGGGATGGAGCATTTACCACTTCTCTGGACAACCTGTTCCAGTGCCTCACCACTGTCACAGTAAAGAACTTCCTGAACTTCTATATCCAACCTGAACTTCCCTGAAGTTTAAACCCAGTACCCCTTGTCCTATCGCTACAGTCAACACATCATTTTCTCCAGGTTTTTTTTTTTTTTTTTTTTTTTTTTTTAAAAAAGCCACAGCTTTACAGGGAATTCCATCTCCATGGATAAATTTGTAGGTTGTTTTAAAAATATTAAAGTAAGCAATCCCTACTTAGTGTCCCTGGAACAGAAAGCATTCCCACCACAGGCATTTCTCTTATAGCTGAGCAACTGCTACTCTATGGAAGTGAAATTTGAGGGCAGTTTGTTTGGTCTGGGACATTCAACAGCACTAAAGTCTGGGACTGCAGCAACACCTGCTAAGATCCTGTACCATATCTGAAGTAGGTCGGCTACACAAGACAGACCTGTGATGATGCCAAAGCACAAGTTCAGAAGAAAAAACTTGGGGCACAGGCAGGTCAGAGATAGCCTTGGTGGAGTGAGGGCACAAGCCACACGTTCAGCTGAGAAACAAAAGGGCTTGAGGAGATGGGCTTGATCGCTGGGATTCTGTCCCATGGCCCTGGAGGACCCTGGAATAGCTTTGCAGATAAAATGCTGCCTTGGTTTTAGCCCCTTGAGAGACCTGACTAAATGAGATGCCTCCTCAAGCCTGTGAAGCTTTAAGGTATCTTCTGGAATACGTAGGTCTGCTTCCATTAGGCAACAGAAAAGAAAGAAACAGGCAAACTAAAGATTTCCTTGAGGATGAAGCCTTCTCAGAAAGGCCTAAAATGATGCTACGCAGCACAATATCATCCACTTAGGAAGACTTTCGTTCATCTGGTGAAAATACTGCATGTGCACCTTTCGAACATCCAGTTTAAGAGCTGGCAGGCACTGAGAGGCAGGTGAATACACAGCAGAATTTTCCCTTCAGCTAGAAAAAACATGACCTCTTGCAGCTCGAACTCAGCCTTGACTACACGAACATGAGGATGGTACTGAGGATCATCATCTCTCCTCCAGCTCACTCACCATCACACGCTGGGGGTGGCTGACAAACTTTTGCTGTGCCCTGGCCTATACCCTGGCTGCTTCTGCAGCCATTTGCAACCTCACAAAGGACCTGGATGGGCCCACTTAGTCTTTGGGACTTCATTTCATACTGCACAGGAGGAAGGAAGGATAGCTTTTATTCAGGCAGCTGGGCTAGCCAGGGATGCAGGTTGCATTGTGAGAACAATGGGCTGCTATAGCCTCCCAGGTACCAGTCACCTCTCCCATATCAGCCTCCTTGCCACCTATGCAAAAGAAATAATCCACATGTAAAAAACATCATTTGCTACTTTAACAAGGCTATTACAGAATATTTATTTACTCCATTATGCACCACTTCCCTTCTCCTTTTCTTTTGGGCTGCATTAGTAATTCTCTGAATTGAAAAGATTTTTTTCTGGTAGATGCAGAAAAAAAAAAAATGCATTTCCCCCCAGTTCTATTATCTGGGCTTCCCATTTGCCATTAAGACTCTTTATCACTTTTAATGGCTATTCCTTTCTCTCTACAAAACATAACAGATGAGGAGTGCTGCCATATCCTCAGCAATTCTGAAGACCAGCAGAGATCCTCCTCTCAGAGCTGTTCCCAGGCCAGATCTCATAAATAGCTGCCATACTGTGACTGCTGCTCTCTGTCAGCTCATTTACCCCCTCTTGTGTGTTCGGCCCCTTTCCTACAGCACAGCAGTGCCCTTGGCATCACTCGCTAATAATATAACCAGAGCTAAAAATGTTACTTTTTTTTTTTTTTTGCCCCAAACTGGTATTACACAGAGCTGATTTCATGTTCAGAGGCAAAACTTATATTCCTCGCCTTGTATTTAAGCTCAGCTGTGAGAAAAGCCCTATAGAAGATGAATGGAAAAAATGTGACAACTGTCAGAGTTGCATCCCTTTTGGAAAACCCCACTCCAGTGGGGTCTTAAGCAGGACTCAGTCCCCTGCAGCGAGTTGCTCTGCCAGGGACGGCTTAAAGGATAGACCAAGCAGGCGTCTACCCACCCCCAGGAAAAGCCTGGGCTGCTAAAAAGCAAGCTTGCTGAAGTAAAATATTTATTCTAAATTTCCTGTTAAATTTGGCAGAAACAATGAATTTTTTCTTGTATTTTATTAGGAGATAGGGATTTAATGGGGAAACCCAGCAAAGCATAAAATGCTTCCCCTGGCAAACAGGGTAAGTCCAGGGCCACATTTCTCTCTCCAAGCCTTAACAAAGACATAGCTGTGGGCTTTACCCTTGGATAACATGGAGAAACCTCTGACCCAGTGGCTGGAGGCAGGACTTCACAGCCAGCAGGTCGTTAGCAACAAGCCCTTCAAAAATACCTTGAGGAATGGCATTTATAGAAATTAACTGCTTCTGGCAACAGCAGCACAGCCCTAAGGTCACCACATAAGCCAGCTTGCCTGGCACTGCTCTAGCCTTTGCCAAGCAAGCCAGACTCACAGCCAAGCTTTTAGACTGCAGCGTAAATACAGTCTTGAAACTGCCTCTGGCAGCAGGCAAAGAGGGTAAAATACAGCAGCTGATTTTCTAGTTGGATAAAAGCTAGAGTAAAATACATTTGTGCTCTTTGACAGAAGTGGTAAGTTATTTCTTTTCCCTACTTCCCTTTAAAGCACCAGAATCAAGTTAAAATAGGAATGCACATCAGTGACCTGAGTGCAACAACAGACACTATGGACCTCCCCACTTAGGCTTGGTTGTAAACCTAGTGCTTTGTATGAAATATTACAGTGATTCATCACAGGGCAATTAGGCTTTAATCCAACTGCAGATTTATCTACTCAATGATTAAACCTGTTCTGGTTGCTAAAGACCTCCTAATAACAGAGGCACTGGTATTTTGTTCTAATGTAGAACATTAAGTTCCACACCAAGCTATTAACATAAATATTGCTTTTCTATTTTTATAACATAAGAAAGCAATATAAGGCAATCAGCATTCATTTTGCATTGGGCAGCATGGAACCTGTCACATTTCTCATGCTACCATTTTGTAGAATAGGTCAGAGGAGCACAGAAACTGTGTGCACCTACCAGAACACAGTTTATCTCAAGAAAGTTATTGATAACTCCCTGCCTCCTCTTTCCATCCAAGCACATCCCCTTCCCAAAGCCTTTCACCTTAAAGCCTTTTCTCTAGGAGCACAAGATGATTTGCAGTAGTGGAGGGCAGTGAGATAGAAGCTCTGCATCTCCAGAGACACCTATAAGTCAGTCCTAGGCCAGATGCCACCCACATAGGCTTATCTCTATACTCTATTTGGAATCCCTTGTTAGAGTCTATCACTTTTCTGCTACCGTAGTCTAATCCCAGGAACCCTATTACTCACCTCCCTTTCATCTCTAACACAGAAGCTCCTGGGGCTGTTATTAAAGACATCCATCCATCCACCCATCCACCCATCCACCCATCCACCCATCCACCCATCCACCCATCCACCCATCCACCCATCCACCCATCCAAAACAACCTACCTCAGAACACCCCAACCTCCACTCTATAGCCATTCTATCACCTGTTAGCTTTTATAGCCACAACAGCTTTGTGCCTCAGCCATCTCAGGTGAGATCAATTACCCTTAACATACCACTCCAACAGCCCTGATTTTCCAGGGCTGCAGTCCCTTCTCTTGATTTGAACATAGCCTTTCACATCAGCACAGCTAAAAGTTACCAGGATCTGCACGTCCTGTGCGTTCCCAACACTAAGAGAACAGAAAGCACCAGCAGCTTTCCAGTATCTGAAGGGGGGGCTATAAGGATGCCGGGGGGGGACTCTTCATTAGAGACTGTAGTGACAGGACAAGGGATAACGGCTTAAAACTTAAACGGGGGAAGTTTAGATTGGATATAAGGAAGAAATTCTTCACTGTTAGGGTGGTGAGGCACTGGAATGGGTTGCCCAAGG
>JBCJKH010034550.1:5483-20099 GCA_039877255.1 Loriculus beryllinus
AGGGTTATTGTTATTTTCCAAGAACCATACGTTAAGCTTTTGGACCAGCTTAGGAAAATATTAAAGTATTTTAAAAGTAATAAAATATCAGAAGATCCAAATTCTCTTTGTGTACATCAGTGAAGGGTGTTGTGGTTCTCTTATCCTGGGCTCAGGTATGCAATTCTTCTCTTGTTGTCTTTTACAACTAATGATTTGTCAGTTAATCACTCAGGCTATAAAAGTCCCCTAATACTCAATGAAGGAAATATTGTGCAGCATTGCGATTTAATGTTAGTTTTTGAACTATGCAGTACCCTTAGCCATCAGATAGTAGTCCTGCTGTGTAAAGCTTATTAAAATACAGATAGTATGTCAGAAGTTGGAAAGGCACATACCCCTGGTAGACTTGTATGAGGGCAATGGTGCACTTTGTTCTGGGCTCCCTGTCTTCCCTGGCTCAGCTGGTACTGGAGCTACAGCTGTGCCTTTCTTCTGTATAAATCCACTTAATATCCTTGGACGGCCACAGAAGGCTAAGAATAATTTTGCTCTTTAGATTTGACTTTATTTATTTATTTATTTTGTCAAATGCACACACATCCATCATTCGTTAAAAGTTAATGTCTACAGAAACAATACAGCGTTTTAAACTTTAAGAATGCAGGAATAAAAGAAGGAGAGTAGAAATAAGTAGTTTTTACATTTGCAGAGACCATAAAACTTCTTAATTTTTATCTCTCAATGAAGAATTACAGACTGGCTTTGGGTGAAACAAACAGTTCTATTAAGTTATTATTGGGTTCTACAAAAATAATGCAAAACCTATAACACCATGCAAAATTTCATTAGATTTCAGTACCTCCATGATTTCTTTTTTTCTCTGATACTTAACCTAATTACTTTTGGTGCATACACTAATCATTTCCAAGTGCAGAGCCTGTGGCTTTGATGGAAGAACTGGCTTCTTTTGTGACTTCTTATTCTCTGTCCATGTGAGAAGTATGTATATCTCTGGAGAAAACAGGTTGCTGCGTATTATTTGTCATTAAAACTGTTACTCTGTTTTAAGTTAAAGTTTGTAGCTGAAACTTGCACTCAGCATAACCATAGCATATATATACACACATATCTTAATAATAATAATAATAATAATAATAATAATAATTATGTATGTGTGTGTAAAGTTACAGTTTTATGGAGTTTTCAATCAGATTGAACTTGAAGTCTGTTTTGCCACTGAAATTGAAAAGAGAACAGCAGTCCCTGTGAAGATCAGCGTGATAAAGAATAAATAAAAATGGCTATGGCTCATTGATTCTTTTTTGAAGAAAGCAAAGGTGTAATATCTATTGGAAAATGTAATATATTGCAGTATATATCTCTCCAATATATTGGAGACAAAACTTGGATTCCCCTATTAGACCAGAAGAAACTATACTTTGTTACTACTCAGCTAGGAATGTATTTCTTTAACACTGGGAATATATACTACTTTGCTCTTTTTCGTAGTGTATGTTCATCATTCCCCCACCCCAGTTCTTCCAACTTTCTTACTGTAACTCTCAGTAACCATACTTTGGCCTTAGAACATAAGAAGTGTGTGGCTGGATTCAGTATCAAGAAAGGGTATAGGACTCTTTATTTTCAAGTCTGATGGACAGGACTTACAGAGATGAGTATCAAGAATTACTATTCTGGTTTTCAGAACCTTACTTGCTTGCAGTTCACCATTTCCTCTGGTTTATGTGTTCTCCTTATGCTAGATTAATTTAATAGTTTGCACTGTGGGTGGGTTCCCAGTACTTAAGTCTCCTTTATTGAGAAGTAAGCTATTTACTTCTCTACTGCTTTAGATTTGAAAACCTTGGAATTGTTCATTCTTTTTGTAATATCACTTCAAACACTTGAATACTGTTCCCATATATCTTTGCCCTTTTTCTTTCCCTAAGGCCAGCCCTTCCTTGCAGATCACAGTCTCTAAGCTTATTAATTTTCTTGTCATAGTCTCTGCTTGGTCTAATTTTATGTGTATCTTTATTTGGCTAAGACTTGTCAGAGTAATCCAGCAGGGGATTCTCCTCCAGCTCACCAAAGTCAACAGAGCAAGCAGGGACAGTTTCTACAATGTATAGCTCAATCTAATTATCAGAACCTTCTCTGCGGTACTGCTACTCAGCCATTTATTTCCCAGGTTAGAAAGCAAAGATTTAACATTACATTGACAATACCACAAAGATTCTGAGGAAAATATCATCCCAAATAATATCAATAAATTAATAGATAATGGTTCATGTTTGTTTTAATTTCAATAGTCATTATCTTAGATGTAGCTGCAAGCAATTCAGATAAGAATGTTTCAACATATCATAGCATGCTTTCATTTACAGGTTTTATTTCATTTGTTTTCAAGGGATTATTTAGATAATCTCAATGACTGTACTGACTCATTCCACTGTATATGCCAAAACTCCTCTCAGTCAGTCATAGGCTTGTATAAGCCCTCCGATCTGAACTCTAGCAGGTCTTCAGAACTTGCTCTCTTTACCAGATCTACTGCTCAAATGACTCTAAAATGTGTCCTTTAGACTCTTCAATGAAACTGTTTTAAACATATAGTCAAAACTGTGAGGTTTTTTTTTGTTTTGTTTTGTAATCCACTTTTATTTTAGCAGAGCTGAGGATCTGTTATCTGTAATATGGTACACTATATAATGTGCATAGAGTGACTTAAACATCACAATAATTGTATTTTTGCTGGTACTGCAAGGAGGTAGGATACCCAGGCCCTGTGGATAAGGGCCTATTTATTCCCAAAAATTGAATCTCCTGTGCAGGTCCTTTGACCTTAATCCATTTTATGGCAAAACCAGCCTTCAGAAGAATTTGGATTATTTTCCTCACTTGTTGAAAAACTTCTGCTGTGTCACCCCACACAATAATGTCATCAGTGTATTGCAGGTGTTCTGGAACTTGCCCCTGTTCCAGTGCAGTCTGGATCGGTCCATGGCAGGTGGTAGGGCTGTGTTTCCATGTCTGGTGTAGTCTGCTCATCATTCTTCAGTCCCTCCTTTCCCCTCTGCTTCTGCCTGAATAATACAATAACTTGTTCTGTGCTAGTTCTGTTTCTTATCTGTTCATGTGCTAAATCAGTGTAGTTCAGTAAGCTGTACAAAACCACCTTAGCAAAGAAAATGATTCTGCCTGCACCTCCCTTGTTGATGGTTAAATAAGTTTACTGGGCAATCAGGCAAGTACCAGAGCTAATAATGGAGAGAAGCAGGGTCACACAGTGAGAAGAGTGGGAGAAATGGCATTACCCTTTTTTTGCAGCAGTGAACCACTTAATCAGCTGTTTTGCTGTGTAGAGACTCTAATTTTAATTTCCTGAATTTAGATGTCAAATTTGTTATGTAAGTAAGTGTTGTTAAGTAAGCAGTGTTAATACTATCCTATAGACCACTAGAATATTTTCATTCTGTCTTATTTTCTTGAGTATGAGGTGAGGTTTTGTATTTTGAAAATTGTTTAACCCTTCAGAATGCTTTTTCAAAAGACAATACCAAGGGAGAAAATCAGATTGGAAAGACAGTCATAAGCGAAGTGGAACCTGGCTGTTTTCCCACCGTTCTCCAAGAAATTTGAAGTTAGTAGACATGGTCTAAACACATGCAAACTTGGTGGGAAGCACAGGGAAGTAAAAAAGGTTAGACTGAGATTATCATCTACCTGCAAGCATTATCTGTCTTTTCCACAGGTGGATGGTAGTTTCCTCAGTTAACTAAAATGTATCTTTTCTGCTTCTTGAAATTAGACTTGCAAGTAACTCTGAAATTACTTTTTTTAAATTATTCTGTACTAGTAACACAAACAAAAAAGGTATTTATTTTGGGATATCAAAAGAAACATGTTTCTTACTGCTTTCTTTTTTGTTTAAGGATGCTGTGAGTAAAATCATTGTCAGCTACTATTACATTATACATAATGTTGTGTTATAAATGTACTTACATTGTCAGGAGTTTCTACACAGTGATAAATGGGATACCCCATTATTTTAGTTGGTTTAGCACAGGTAATCAATTTGTAGAGCGTCCTGGGTTCAGCAGCAGCAATCATTTTTTCGCCTTCTTAGTAGCTGGTGCAATGGTGTGGTTTTGACTTTCAGCCTGAGAACAGTGCTGATAACACCAATGTTTTTAGTTGTTGTCAAGTCATATTTACTCTGACCAAGGGCATTCTGAGTCTAATGCTCTGCTAGGGAGGAGGGGAAGCTGGGAGGAAGCAGAGACAGGACATCTGACCCAAACTAGCCAAAGAGGTATTCCATACCACCGCACATCGTGCCCAGGATGTAGGTGGCAGTTACCTAGAAGGGAGATAACTGCTCGGTTGGGCTGGTTATCGGTTGGTGGGTGGTGAGCAATTCTGTTCTCTTCCCTTGTTATTTCCCTTATCATTATTATTATTGTTGGTAGCAGCAGTGGTTTGTGCTATACCTTAGTTACTGGGCTGCTCTTATCTCAACCAGTGAGAGTTACATTCTTTTTGATTACTCCTCCCCATCCCTCTGGAAGCTGGGGGGGGGGGGGAAGTGAGAGATTGAGCTGCATGGCTGAGTTGCCAACTAGGCTTAAACCATGACACAGAGAAAATTTCAAAGAAATTAAACCTAAAAAATTGTATGCTCTCTAAATTGTCTGTCAGCAGCTCAGGATTTAACTAGATCATACAAGTTATTTCTTCTTGTGCTACCTTTCATCAAGCTATTTGAAAGGAGTCCATACTTTGAAAGTAGCTGCATTGGCTTTTTGATGTGTGTTGTTAGTATATTCAGCGGAAAGATGAATAGACCAGATGTCTGTTAATTCTCAAATTTCTAATTAAAATTAATCCCTAAACGTTATGCTTACTTGGGGCAAACCATTACGAGATTAGTACAGGAACTTACAAAATTTTTCCCTCTCAGTTTCTCTTTAACAGTTACCCACCTTATTGTGAACATGTAATTAGGATAAATGGATGATTAAGTGTCTTTCAGTCCTAGTATTAGTTTTGCTTTTATTTAGGAATATAGGGGGTAATATAGGATTTATTGTCAAAAATTCTTCTCACTTTGAATCGAGTCTGTGTGGTCTTGACAGTGTTTAAGGAAGGTGCAAAAGAACATAGAAATTATGTTACTGAGACTTCCCTAGTATTCCAGTTCCAAATGATGTGTATCTTGGGGACTTCTAAAGTCAGAAGGCAGGCATTTAATATGTCTTAAGGTTTGGGGTTTTTTTCTTCCACTCTTTGTCTTGTAATGTTTAAATCTGTATGACTCTGTCTTGGCAAGGAGTTCCACAACATAACTGCATGATTGAAGAAGTATAACTCTATTTGTTTTGAACTTCTCACCTGTTTAGCACATAAAGCTTGATAATCAGTTTCACAGGCTTCACCGCTCATCATTCATACTGCATTTTGAGTAGTTTATATCTGAAATGAATGTAGAAACACTAAATCAAAATTGAAGATGCTTTTCTTGACAAAGCTCAGCATGAAACTTGTTGGCATTGCAGTTTTCTGTGTTTTGTCACATTTTTATTTTTGTTTATATTTTAAAAACCTAAATATTGCTGCCTGTGAATCTTGGATTTCCAATCCAACCTGTTTTCCACTGGGAAGGATGTTAATTTGAAAAATATCTAGAAGCTCTACATTTCAGAGCTGTGCTAATAAATACCTTTTGGCAAAACCTTCTCTCTACAACCACCAGCAGTATAAATCCACTGTCAGTTTCTGTTGAAAACTCTACTATAAATGTTTCTTGGCTCTGACAAGTATTGTAATCATCATAATGAAATCTAAGTTTTAGGTATGTGTTGCTCCTTTGAAGGATGTATGAACAATCTGTTAACATTGAAAACTAAGCTTGCTCACTAGGGGGGTTACAAACTGCCAGATATTATTCCCTTAAAACTGTGCTTAGAAGTCTTTGTCCTGACAAGGTTGCTTTTTTTTGTTTTGTTTTGTTTAGCAAGCAAACAAGATTTTAAGGAAAAGCTAACAGTTTCAAATACTGCCTTTTTAATCCTCAGCTGTTTTCCCCAGCTTCCATGGTTTTTAGATCAGAAAGAAAGAATCTGTTTCATGTTATTAGAAAATGTCTAGAATGGTTTTAGGGTTTTTTGTTTGTTTATTTTTATTTTTTATTTTTTTTCTTACAAAGTCAGAAACATTATAAACTGCTCTAACACACAGTAGCTAAAACAACTAAGTATACTGAAACTTCTCTTGAAAAATGGAGTAAAAGAGTCTAGTAGCTGTTTTCCTATGTATTTCTTAATTTACTAAATATTTTAACTCCTGCTTTGAAGATACCCTGCAAAACATCTTAAGAGCAGCCCTTTAGGAAGGAAGGCGTATTTTTTGTCATGACTGCATAATGTTTGAGTGACTGGGTAGCAAGTCTGATGTGACCACTACTGTATTATTTTGCTTTTATAAACCTTTCAGTTTTCTTTTGGTTTTCACAAGGTTGGTTTTCTTTAATATGCATACAGTTTTTACCATGACTAACTTTGACACACATAGCCCTGTAAAATTCAGAGGTAGGTGAGTTTGACCTACACAGCTGTGCTGCCAAAAGTCATTACTGTGCAATCTGTTATGCTGTAAAAATTGTTTTTATGCTGTTTCACTTGGGAAGTGAATTGTGACTAAGATTGCCTGCTCTAGCAGAACTGAAGCTCTGCGTGCTCTAGCAGAACTGAAGCTCTGCAGCTGCTTTGCTGTGCCTGGGTTAGCAGTGCTTTGTCTGTGCTGTGAATTACTAGGCTGCATGAGCAAAACTGTTTTGGTCAGTCAAGTAAAATATCTAAATCATAAGCTCTTTGTACCGGAAATCATATCTACCTCCCTCCTTCCTCTTCTTGCTGTATACTTTTTCCCCCTCCTTCATAGTCCCTGTAAACCTTTGAGTTACCTGCTGCTGCCACTAATTGACCATGAGACCAAGGAATCCTTCCAGCAAAAGCTGAGAAAGTGAACCAAAGGCATCTTACAACACTGCTTACTTTTACCAGCAGTGGATGGCAGAAGTCAAGACCCCAGTGAAAATGGGACCCTTATCCAGAATAACACATTTTATACTGGAACAAGCCTAAATGTACATTATTTCCTGTGGCTACCTCCCTAGATTTTGTGTGGGTTTGGGGTTTTTTTGGTTTGTTGGGGTCTGTTTTTTTTGTTTGTTAAATTCTGTACAAAAGCAAGGCAGCTCTCAATAGCCACTGCATTCATTCATTGTAACATTCAGGAAACTACTGAGGAGCAACAAGCAGTGCTCCTACATGGTTAACCCTTGATGTTCCTTCGGAACTCTTGTAATGTGTGTGTCAGGGCAGGGGCCCATAAGGGGTATCTCCTAGTTCATTTAGGGTTTGGGTTTTTTTTTTTCATGGGAGAAAGTGTCTTCCATATTACAACAAACTGTAGAAATACAGGCACACAATTTTTGTTGCACCTTGAAAACCTTTCTGAAACCTCACAACTGATCTTAAGGTCACTAATTGCCATCAAGGTTAAAGAAGGCATATGGGATCTGGCATATTAGGCTGCAAGAGTAGTCTGTTTGTTACCCCAGGCAAGGTCCTTGTATGCGCTTAGTGTCCTTGTGTGCACTTAGCGGTATAAATGGTGAAGGAAGAAGAGAATTGTTCTGAGAAAAAGTTTGAGTAGAAAATGCTGAAATGCTGAGTTGGAATAGCCATTTTTGGTGCTTTAGGACCTGCTAAATTGATTTCACTGCTTGGTCTGGGAAACTGCTCTTGACCAAAAGAACCAGAAGGGCTATTTGGGTCCTTTACCACTTAGGTCTGGATTACTGTTCTGGCTAAAGTAACATCTGGGATTTTAGATTAAAGGAAAACAATGCTTCAATTTTCTGATACTGAATTAATGTTATATAACCTTTTCTTCTGTCAACCGCAAGATTTATTTATAACGTGTTGTGTTGATCTGGAATGTCAAGTAATAATTTTTAATACATTGAGTTAACAAGTAATTTTATTGTGACCTTTATTACTCAATTTTTATTAGTTTATAATAATTTTATAGTAGCTTTTTTTAATGTTCATTATTTTTCAAAAAATCTGATGGTAAAAAAGGTCACTAGCTTCAAAAATATGAAATAATAAATCCAGGAGAATTCTAATCAACCACAAATGCTTCATGCTTGCAGATTTTAATGAGGAAAAAGCATCCCAAACCTCTTTCCACTTCTAAGTAGGGCATTTTAACTTAACTGATATTAAGGATATAGTAGCATCACATATACTCGCAATCATGAGTTCTGTAGTACTATATTTGAAAATTGTGGAACAGATAACTTAATTCTTCTCATTTATCTAATAAGTTGATCTTCATCTGCTTAATCTGAAATATTAAAGGTTACCTGAAGCTGTGACTTTTAGCTTAATGCCTCTTTTTCTGTCGCCATGCCACTGTTTTATTGACTCATTTGAAGTATTCAAGAGATTAGCAGGGCATAATATCTTTACATCACAGAAATATCCTGATTTGACCTTATTCAAGAGATTATTATGTCTTCCTATCTCTACACAGCACAGTCCATAAAATTTCCCTTGCAAGTCTTGCATGCTTTATCTTCAGGCTTATTGACTCCACTATAGTTAGAACGCCTCAAGGTAAAAAAATTCTCCTTGTCCTATTATGTTTAAGCTTACCAGTTGCCTTTTGTTTTGTTGGTTTTGGTGTTTGGGTTTTTTTTGTTGTTGTTGTTTTGGTTTTTTTCTGTTGGGATTTTTAGGTAAAAAAGCAATCATTCTGAAAATGTTTGACTGTGTAGCCATAACACTTTCTACTCTGCCATGACTTTCTCATACTATAGTTTTTATCTAATTTTAATATTTTCTCCCTAGTGATAAGCTTGATTAACCAGTGAAAGGGAAGAACATCTTATGAGCCACTAAAGCTCATGCAGTTTTGATGGTCTTCTAAGTTTTTTGGAATGATGCAGTTAAAATAAGCCTTTGGAAATTATTTAATTTGCAAATATTTTTTCAAAAGCTGTCTGAATTATGATTTTTAATAATACTGACACAAAGAATAAAATCAACTTGTTTATCACAATCAGTTGTTCCTAATGTTGCAGTTCATAGAATAATAGAATAGTTAGGGTTGGAAAGGACCTTAAGATCGTCTAGTTCCAACCTCCCTGCCATAAGTAGGGACACCTCACACTAAACCATGCCACCCAAGGCTTCATTGGTTTACTTATTGAAACTTGCTTCTGAATGGGAAGCATCACCCTCCAGCATGTTTGGCTTTTTCCTTTGTCATCTATTTTCATATACTATACTAGGATGAACATCTGTATTATAGGGTGTCATAGACTCTGTGTGTATGCTGACAAAACTCGGGCAGCCTGAAAATACTTGTGCATCCAAATACGGTTTCACCTGGAAGCTGAAAAATGAAGTGAAAAAGATTGTGGTGGGCCTTTTAATAATTAAATACTTTTTCCTGAATCTTCCTTTTTCCATGTGAAATGATAGTTTCTATTAAAAATTGATCTGATTCTGCTAATTCATGCTTCCAAGTTTTGGCAGTCATATGAAAATAAAAAGAATACAGGGTTTTCTTTGTTGGATTTTTTTTTTTTTTTTTATTCCACAAGGTTAAAAATGTATAGGCACATCAGTCTTTCTTTATATGATTGCTTAATTACAAAACTGGAGGAAAGGGAAGGAATAGAAAATGAATAATGAAAAACCCTAACCTGGATATGACTAACCAGATGATAAAATACAAACATATAATCAAAATCAATGCTATGAGGTTTCAAGAACAGTTTAGAACTATATTTATTCTCTTTTCTTATTTTCATATCACTGTCATGAAGTTTTAACCTCTTAACATATTAACAATAAAAAACCAGTAGCTTCATTTTCTAGGATTTCTTTGGAGCATAATTCAGTATATGCAATTCTGATCTATTGATCAGTATATTTTAGATACTGCTGTTTATACAGGTCTCGAAAATGGGACTTTGTCAGAAGAGAGGTTGCTGAACTTGAACTTGTTCAAATAGGGAACACATACATTCAGAACATACAGCAGTGAGAAAAATACCTAAATAAAAAAAGTAGCCTATTGCTCAAGATGGGCTTCAAAATTGAGTGGAGATAGCTAGCAGCTGAGTTGATGGCTTGGTAGGTTAACTGTGCAATAGTCACCAGTGTTTCAAGTAAGCGTAAAATTCTAGGATAATGAGTCAACAACAGAAGATAACTGATAACTTTCTGGGTAGATCTCAAATCATATACAAATAAGGTTATGTTTAAGGTTTTTTCTTGTAGGTCTAGAAAAAAGCTCAAATCTCTGTTCTGAAGTCTTTCCAGCAGCTGCTCTTCAACCATGAACAGATGTACACTGACCATAGTTAAAGAGAACTGGAGGCAAAGCTGGTTTGACATTGGTCATATCTTTGATCCTGGGGTTGATGCAAATCAGATACACAAATAATACCTTACTTTTGCTTGTATGAAAATAAAGGTGGGGTTTTTTTCTTCCTTTTGAAGAGAGATTGTTTTTTTTTGCCTGCTAACTTTACATCTCTGGAGGTTTTTTTAACATATGCATATCTGTATTTCCACCCCCCATGTTCTCCTGTGGAAGAACATTCATATAGTCCCACAGCGTTACTGTCTTTCTGATTCAGGATTTCTTTATTCTGAAGTTCCTCTGAAACTGCTCTCCTGTCCCCTGCTAACAGCAGTATGTTACCATGTTTTCTGTCCTTCCTGTCAAAACTGTCCTGTGGTTCCTGTGTCTGTTTGCCTGTGACCCACTTGCTCCTCTGAACAGCCCAGAGACATTGTCTTCTCTAGACACTGTACAAAGCACTAGGCTTGTCTGTTATTATTAAGGTCTTATGTACCAGGGAAGCAGAGATAACTCCTCAAAGCACACTTGTTTAAGTTCATGTTGTTGGCACTTGAATATCAACTGAGAATGGGGATGGTGTCAATTATCATCTGCTGTGTTACCTCATGTTCTTGGTCTCCTTCACCCATGCTTGTTCCTCATGAGAGGGGCAGTGGGACAGCAGAGATTGATTAGCAGCAGTCTCAGACCCTTCCTGTGGGGCTGTGCTGTGCTTACTACACTGGTGGCCAACATCTGGTCCTTGCAGCTAGAGAGCAGGAATGCTTAAGCTCAATTTTGTGAAGTGGTAGCTGCTTAAGTTAAAAAATATGTCTTTTGAAAGAGAGAACAAAGAAAAGTGGTACCCAGGATATGCATGATGAACACAGATTGAAGTATTTTCCAAAATGACTGCAGTTGCATGCAGGTATGGTATCTGTAGCTATAGTATCTATATTAGCATGAGTTCAAGAGAAGAAATATTACATAGGAAAGTCTGAACCTTGCACTGAAACCTTCCTGGTTTGTGGGTTTGGTTTTTTATCTTAGCTTAGAAAACGTTAAAGGTGTTTTGGAGTAGAACAGACTTTTTCATACCTGCTTAGAACTTGGAGGAAAATGTCAAGGGTACCTGTGAATGTCGTCGGGCCTTGATGAGCTATTGTACATTTTAATTAATTTTAAAAAGGCAGTAATCAACATGGTGGAGAAAAAAACAAGCAATAATTCTAGAAAAACACCCAAAGTTAGCCTCACAAACATGTGTATAAAACCCAGAAGAAATACAAGACTAAGATTGGTACAGGCATGCACTTATAAATAGCACAAATAAAATCATGTTTCCTTTTTCTTGAAAGGCTACCTTGCTCCTTTTAAAATATGTCCTAATTATAAATCAGTTTTCTTTTATCATAAGGGAATATTGATATATTCATTTTGCTTCTCTGTTTATTATTCTGTTGTTTGAATCTGAGACAAAGAATTCATATCTTTCTCTAGTGCTAGTTCTCAAATAAGTGCTGTTTAGTAATACGAAAAACTTTCCATTTGCCCTTCACAACTCAGTGAGGTGTAAATACTGAAGTAATTGAGCTACTCGCATCCTGATCGGCAGGTGATACGAGTGATGTATATTATTAGCATTTGATTAAATTGCAAATATTATGCTAAACTGTGAAATTGCTGGCAAAAGCTGAATAACTGGATTAAAGTACACTGTTGTTTAAAAACAATAAATTAAAAGATTGTTGAGTAATCTGGAGAAGATTTATTCTTCAACTCTCTGAAGCAATGAACCTATGTTAATGCTGCTTAAAAAAAAATAAAAAAATCCCTCAACAAACATACTGAAATTTGATGTAGATGCAGTATTAATTTCACACCTTCCTAGTTTAGGTTAATGACTTCTGATTATAACAATGAAGATTAAACAGATCTCATTCTTTCTGTTTTAGTGAAGAGCTAATATAAACTTGCAACAATTGGCAGATTACTAAGATTCTATATTACTGTATTCAGATTCAGGGTGGGTTGTAATAACTTCAGTTTATGAAAAGTTGATTCTGTTTCAGTTTGGGGAGCACTGAATAATTTGACTTAGTCCCATTTCCTTCTTTGGATGTGTGCCTTAAGTCTAATTATGCAAAAGCCATGACTTTGTTTAGACCTAAATCTTTCCAGTGAAAATTTCTACTTACTAGTAGAAAATACTGGCTGCTGCGGAGAATGCTATAGCCAACTGGCAAGAGTATTCTGGTGGGAAATGGGAGGCAGGAGGGCTCCAACAGCACATTTTTCATTTCAGGGATGTAACAAAAAAGTGTGGAAAATTACGAATTTTCTGGACTGCAAAATAATCAAGAGTTAAAGACTCAGAGAGGAAGTGGGTTTCCATCCAGAATTCATTTTGAGAATTTTTTTGTTGTTGTTGCTTTGTGGGTTTTTTTTTAACAGGATGACACCACTCTCAACATAATTTTTAATTAAAATATTTTCTTTGGGTTTTTGTCTTTTTGTGAAAGTTCTTTCTAAATAAGAGAAAAAAGTAGCAAGTGCATGCTTATTGCACAAAGCCAATGTTCTAGTTCTAAATGGCACAGACAGGAAAGTGTAATTTCATTTTTATAATTGCATATTGTAAATTGTTCTAAGAAGTTCAGTCTTGGAGCTGTCTGCGTAACTGTAGATATTTTGGTGTTGTTGAAGATGTCTGAATATTCATGCGCTCACATGACTTGTGACTTATATCAATGAGGATGCTAGGTATTCTACATACACACAAACAGAGGCCTAGCAACAAAAAAAATGGAGGTGCTCTGCCTTTTTTTCATGTTAAACTTGAATTCTTTTTAAGGAAGTCTGACTGTTCTGGCCTGAATGCTGAGCACTTCTGAAATCAAGTCCTTACTGCTATTTATACCTGAAGAAGAAAATAATTGTGGGATTCCAAATAGCTTGCAGAAATGAAGTTTCCAGTCTCAATTATATCAAAATTGGTACTATATGGTAGAATTTTTGGGTGATGGGAAGTCTGTCCTTATTTAAGTTAAATTCTTGTAATTATTGCATGCTTTTATATGCTAACCGCAAGATTTCTATGTACTTAGGAATAGCTCCAAAAGTACCAGATTGCATTATTGATATACCAAACAGTCACAGTTTACAAATAAACACCAGTATGCAAAAAAAGCATGATTATTGTTGGCAGAAACAAAACTAATTTTTTATTGCAGCTTAGTCACTTGAAGTAAGAAATATTTAATCTTCTTATCTCTAATTTTATACATTCTTATAAAAGTTTTCAGTAAGCTTGCTGAAGATAATAAAAGTACATTTTAGGTACTTCTTGCTGTGAAATTGCAGCTACATGATGTGATATTTAGACAGTTGTCTAAGTTATCTGAAACCGCAGGGTGAGGAGTGTGGGAACAAACAACAAGATAAGTAGTAACGCCAGTCCAATAAGAGACCATACAGGTTAGTCTCTGCAAAACTCAACTTACAGACATATCTTGTGTGTGGGCTTTACCTGCCTTAGACAAGGAGACCAGATACATGCAGATGTGCAAATGCACACACACTTTTTTAAATTACCATGCAGAATGTTCATGAACCCCACTTTTACATCAATAATGCTACTCACTAAATGTTTTGGAGGGTTGTTTTGGAAAATGGGAGACAGTTCAAATTCAGAACTGGCATTCTTACTATATCGAGTTATAGCTACATTCTATACAAATAACTCACTACCTAGTTGTACTGTGTATGCCAAGAAGTCTCCTGCATCCCACAGATGTTGTCAGCTCTGCAATTCCACCCTAATTTGAAAGAATTAAATTTGGATGATCTAGGTCAGAGGACAACTTAGAACTCAAGGACTGTCAGTGAAGTGATAGGTCTGTGCAGCCCAAATTGCCAGACTCACTAGACAAGCAAAAGAAAGATCAACCAAGACATCGTTTTAATCTAATGAGCATGCCTCTAAAATGGAAGGAAAGGTCCTGGGTGTTTACATATTCCAGATTACATATTTGTAAGGAGTGTTTATTAAGAAAATTGAGCTGGAATTCTCCATTTTAGAATCCTAGAATCGTAGAATACTTAGGGTTGGAAAGGACCTTAAGATCATCCAGTTCCAATCCCTCTGCCAAGGGCAGGGACACCTCACACTAAACCATGGCACCCAAGGCTTTGTCCAACCTGGCC
>JBCJKH010034552.1:0-12605 GCA_039877255.1 Loriculus beryllinus
AAGTAGGTATGCTTTTTATTCAGCGCTGAGGTGCATGGGGATAACCCCTTCAAAGCATGCACACCTCAGTGTTGTTTCCCTCTACATTTATTCTCTAAAGTTATACATATTCGTAAGGTTACACAATACGCCTATACATATTCATTATCTATCCCTGCTTCGTATTACAATGAACTAGAAGGTCCTTTGCACCTGCGCAGTGCCCCCTCTGGTCATGGGCAGAGGTCTGGAGATGAAGTAAATGAGTCTTCCTCCTGTGAATAGAGGTCTTCAAGATGAAGTAAATGAGTCTTCCTCTTCTTAAACTTTTCACCTTTTAATCTTCACGCATGCCCTCAGGGTTTGGTCAAAGTCCAAACCACAAGGCTGGTCTTCACTGGAACAAAGTAACTGTTTCTTCCCCTTACCAGTCTGTTTCTTCCCCTTATCAGTAGCCTATTATACTGATACTGCATGGAAAGCTTGACAGGTATTTGCAAACAATGCTTTCTGTTAAACAGGAAAAATTCCCTTATCCCCTCTTACACCACAACCCCCCTGTACAATCCCTCCGTATTACTCCCCTGTACGTTGGTGACCCCTGTATCAATAGAAAGACTACAGGTATTCAGAAACCGTTATCTGTAGATGAGAAAGACCACTTTCAAAACCAACCTGCTGTTCCGAAACCTGTGCTGCAGTTTTGCATGGCTGGTGAAGCAGCTCCATCTCCTCCTATGGGAGCAGGAAACTGCTCACACTCTGGCCTGGTTCCGGGAACAAGCCATGCCAGTGCCAGACCCGAAGCAGCACCAGAGACCCACCTGGAGTGGGGGAGTGTTAACCTGGATGTTTGCAGGCAACTTCCAGCCAGTTACAGACACAGAACTTAAAAAAGCACTCAAGCAACCTCATTAACTCTACAGCCAGAAATATGCTGCTGTAACTCTTACCAGCATGAGGGTGCAAGTGTCTGTCTAGTGTAAAACTCCTCCAGACACTAAAATAAAATATTTCCTCAGTTGAAGTTTCTTTATATCCCCTGGGTCACTCTTTCAGAGTTAACGGTGCCCTGTAAATCTGACTTAACTATGTTGCATAAATCTAACTTTTCAGTGACAAAAGCTTACATAAACAGATGATAAAATTGTCTCAATTCCCTCACTGGGGACTGGAGTTAAATGAGAGACAGATTTAGAGTTTTGGATGAACTGAGAATACTTACAGGCTCTTCTAAATAGGGTTTGGGATTAAAAAATGGTGTTGCTTTACCTCAGGCTGCCGTATTTCTGTCTCAGCACAGAAACACATGCACATTATGCTCATGCAAACACTCCTCACACCTCTGCCAGGCAGCAGATTTTCAGCACATGCACAACAGCCCAGGGGCACCTGCAGCTCTGCCTGCCAGGCTTACTGCAGACTAATGGTTTCCCAAGGGAATACAGGACACCAAGAGACACACTCAGGTATATCTTGCTCCTCTAAGAATGCAACCTCTGAGTAGAGGTCAGCTGCAGACCAAGGTTATTCTGATTTGACACATTTTAAAACCTAATACAAATGAATGACTGCAAATGAGAAAAAGCAATTTGTGTTCAACTACACTTCTTGTTGTGACTGGACGAGAACTGTTAATCGTGTCAAAAAGCACCCTGTCCAGAGGCACCTTTTAAACATGTCCCTGTGAAAGCCAGAATAGTGCAGATCTAGGTCCCTCACTGAAGATGCCACTCTGGAGCACCAACCCCTCCACTCCTTCAGCACAGGAGAATCTTTCAGAGCAGCAACTGGGACACAGCCCCTGGGGAACCACCACAGTCAAGGCTGCAGCCCGCTCCTGCCAACCCCAGCAGGATTGGAGCTCTTGGCTCCCTTCCCCTCATCTCTCTGTAGACCAGCCCCAGCAGCAGCTAAAAGGCTCAGCTCCTGGTTTTGTGCCATTCCCACCGCTAAGGCCTTCTGGCTCTGCCACCCTGCTGTCAGTGGGTCACACAGAGCTCAGCTGGGCAGGGCCAGCCCTGCACACCCCCAGCAGCATCCCACCACCCAGTGTCCCACTGCCCCACAGAACCCACACACTCCAACATCCTCGCTCTGGTTTACTTGTTCCTTGTCACTTGCAACTGCTCAGCTGCCATTACTTCAAAGATGAACTCCAGAATAATTGAGAGGAAGACCTTGTTCTGTTTCTCCTACTGAACCTGCTCTTTTTTGCATAAATAAATATTCAGGAGAGACAAAATTAGAATCCAGGCTCTTTCTGTCTCACTTTGTCCATCCCAGGAGTCCTCTACCCCACTGGCTATAATCACTCTTTTCCATCACTTCTCTCTCAAAGACTAAGTTTTCCCTAATAAGTAGAATAACTTTGGTAGAAAAGGGTGAGAAATTTGCTCTGTAGAATACTCTTTAGCACACTACTTAGAATATTTATTGGCTATTATAGGAAAATAAAGAATTGAACACAAATCCCATACTAGAAGATGTGTGTATAGGGCTCTTAGCACTGAGTACACTATTTTTACAAAGCAGCCCCAAAGACACACAACAAATGTGCCATGAAGAGTGAAGGAAAAAAGGGATATGTATCCAGAATGGCTACAACACAAAGAGAAGAACAAAACTGTATCCCTGCATGTTCTGTTCCCCAAAACTGATTTTCCAAGAAACCTGACCATCCCCATGAGGCAGATCTGCACAGGAGGCTTTAGCTCTCCCCGGATACGAAATCCAGGCAGGGAGGCACAACTGGCAGATGGGGCCCACTACAGTGTCTTGCAAATCAGCAGCCCAAGTGTTATCATGTGTCCTGAGAAACACTAGCAGAACTACCAAAAGGTTTCTCTGGTGTGGGGTATTGATTGTAAGGAAGGAGCTCGGTGAGGTTCAACTCCCACCCTCCTTACATGCACCCTTTCTCTTCTGGAAGCTTCTCTTGTTCACTGAAGACAATTAACAGTGCTATTAAAGCTACCAACTACCTCAATGTATTTTAATAATCTAAAAATGAATTATTAAGAATAACATCTGAAGGTGGTCCCAGACAAACAGCACATTACTGAACAACCCCTGCCTCTGAAAACATCAGGCAATTTCCAGCACAGTGCACCTATCACCAGTGATGAAGTGCGCTATCATCTACCAAACTCTCTTGAAGATTTATGTGTTCCCTCCATTTCACTGTTTCAAATACTTTAGTAGATGGACAAATTGATTATTTTTTTCCTACCACTCTCTCAGAAAAATGAGCTCTATAAACAGATCAACCTGCAACTCTCTTCTGCCACCTCTGGCCTCCTCCCATCCACATAGATCCAGCTAAAAAGCTCCCAAGTCCTCCTTGGGTATTGCACTTCTAACCCAGCCAAGAACATCATGGCTGTGAATGCAGGAGTCGCTTTGTCTAATGGTAGTGACTGCTTTATGCTTTTGCAATCCCAAATATAACATCTGCCATCTTCCTTTGGTTCACATTTCGGATGGTCTATCCTGATACGTAATGGTGCTGCCATTTAACTGCAGCAGAAGAGACATTTTTAAAGGTCTTGGTTTATGGAGCATTCTCCCAACTACACATTGTTATTAAAATCCATTACTAGCACAAAAGGATCTTTGAATAGTTCCACAATTTTAAATAGTGAAAACAGTTCCTTATCAGTTTTTTAAATGAATTGAACTCAAGTATTAACATAAACCCAGTTAGACACTAATCATCTAGCTGAAGAAAATGACTTTACAAACCTAATGAAAACAGCAGGGAAGCACAGGGGAAATAAGAAGTATTTTTTGCCAGCCACAGCATGTCTCTGGACACACCAAAGTTACCAATGAGCTCACATTTACTAAACAGAGCACAGATGCAACCAAGCCTTACACAGGGCTTTAGACCTCCTGAGAATTTGCCATCAGAAGGATCTCAGCTTGGAAAAGCTAATCACATCCAGCTCAGCTATGTAGCTGTTCTCTGCAGTGAAATAGTTGAGTTTCCATCCGGTCTGACTTTGGAGAGAAGTACACAGCAGAAACAGCCACAGATAGAAGGCAGACAGTGTACAAAATCACAATGCCAGAAGGCAAGCAAAATGCCTTCAATGTAAAAATACATTAGTTTGCTTTTATTAACACGTAACTGTGCTAAAAAGCCTTGGGCACAGATGGACGTGGACAGATGCCAGAGAGCTCACTGCTCCCCAAAAGCAATATACGATGCAATACAGGTTCTCTACACTACAGCTCCTGCTCGGGGATCTGCACATGCTGCCAGCTCTTCCATGTTCAAATTTCAACTCCATGTATGTAACACTTTAAGCCTGGAAGAAGCTACAGCGGCCTTTGAAAATAAGCACCAAACAAACCAGCACCTGCATCTTGCCCCTACTGGGAATTTAAATTGCAACAACTGCTTTAATGTAAAGTGAAATGTTTTCCCAAGGAAGACAAAGAATTAAAGGCAGGTTTCCTGGAAAAACAGCAGCGTCTAAAGTATGTGCAAAATAGCTTTTCCAGAACACACAGAAAGAAAGGTGGTCATGCTCTTTAGGCCACTCGAGCATTACAATTTCAGTAAGTGGCAAGAAGAGAAGCAGCTTCTACTATTATTTTTTTTTTTTGCAATAGGTTAGGCAGCCTCTCATGGTAAGAAAAAAAACAAGCATAAAGTCATTTACATGATTTCATGATTTAAAAGCAGAGAGAAATGGGAAAAGAAAAATATGTGCTCAGATTTGTAACTGCTTTTCTTGATTTAGCCCTAAACTTTCCCAGCATCTGAGGACAATAACCATCTACAGAACTCTGTATTAGATCTTCACCAAAGTGCCTCTTGAGAAGGCTGATTTACTAGTGGAAATAGACTGAAACAATGCTACAAGAACACATGAACTTAGTTCATCTATATCAAAGAACAGGGCCAACAGTCCCTAGTGTTTATTCCAACTATGTGCCTATTTTCGAAAATCTAATGAAAACAAGATCAAAACAATCACTCTGTGCAAGTACTTTGTTTCCTCACTTTTCTGATTTCCAGCAGTCAGCTAGCTGCACCTCAATGCAACATTAATGAATGACATTAGCAACCAGGAGAGATGCTGAAGTGTTGGGACAAACTCAGCAGGTCAGGAAGGGCTGGGCACGTCCACAGTAGAGACTCCTGGCCAGCAGCTTTCCATGGGCAATGGTCTCTCCTCCTGGCTGCATTTCTGGGTAGATACATCTGCTTTGACTTCTATACTGACCCACAAACAATGCAATTAGGGATCTCAGGATCTTACATCCCACTGAGGATTTTGCAGCTTCATACTGTCAAAGGTGGGCAACTCTGCATACAGTGAAAAGGTTAGGCCACAACCGAGTGTTAAGTACGGCAGTGCCAGTGTCACTTACACATTCCCCCACACATACACTAATTGCTAGCACAACATGTCAAATAAAGTTAGGAGCCCATCTCATCACTTCATTGGGAACTGTTTTCTTTTATCTAGCAAGTGTACACTCTCCCATAGCAAACCTGGTTGAAATGCAATTAGTTGATTATATAGAGGACTTTAAAACCAAGGAAGCGATAATGCCCAAAACGGAGCTGAGCCTAGAGCAGAGAACTCTGTATGAGACATAAATGCAACAGGAATAAATCACACTAGTTTCATCCTGGAGAATTATTGTTACATGCTGTCACTTGTGACAGGTACCCTTAACAACCACAGTGAAACTGTCTCTGCCTTTTATTATTTCCTAAGTGTTCAGTGATAACAAGCCACATCTGATTAATCCTCCTTCCTTTTGGGAGTTATAAGCACCAAAGAACAAAGTTAGGGCTCTGGCCCATTTGATAGAAGCTGCTGCCAAATCACACTGAAGGAAACTGAAGCTAATAAATCTTTAACAAGTCTCTTATGGCCTGGGTTTGGATTTTGCCTTCCCCTCCTCCCCCTTACCTAGTAGCAATTAGAACAGAAGATACCTTGAGAAAGTGAAGTGCTACACAAGAGACTGCTATTAACAATTCATGTTTGTATTTGTGTCAAATGATAAAATCCAGCA
The DNA here is from genome assembly GCA_039877255.1 of Loriculus beryllinus. Classification (NCBI taxonomy): domain Eukaryota; kingdom Metazoa; phylum Chordata; class Aves; order Psittaciformes; family Psittacidae; genus Loriculus; species Loriculus beryllinus. The sequence continues at coordinate 6,022 of JBCJKH010034552.1, forward strand.
GCAGAGCTTCAACCCAAGCAGTACAATAGTCCGAAGGCCAACAATCAGCTAACAGAAAGGACACATTTCTCATAAATACACCTCCCCTGGCTCTGCCTTTCTTCTTGTGTGCTCAGCTGTAGCAATTAGGAGAATAACCTATAGGAAGCCTACCCCCAAAAGCCTCTCTCAGCTTTCTCCAGCTGTTTCCTTCTTTTTGTTGCCAGTAAACTCAAGCGCTGAAGAGATGACTCACCTCAGCAGGACTCCAAACTCTACATCTGCTCTGGGGGCATAATCTTCACTGGGTACATGAAAATGGGCTTTAAACTAATGGAGTCACCAGACTAAGCAAAAATCCTCTTCTACGAATCTACATAGTAAGGTTTTATTTTCAATTATATTTCTAGCAGGGTATTTTCAAGATTATCATCTTTCTTCTTTAATCATCATAATGCTGCTTTGCAATACACATTGCACTTTTAAAAGTACCTTACTGCAAATACAACTCTGCATCATCTGTTTACCGATAAAGAAGCTGTCTACAGTGACCCATCTAGCAACAAAGAGGAAATCCCTGGAGAAAATGGCACCGGCATTTAGTCACTGTAACTCTCTCAAACCACAACATAATCCTGTTCTGAAAACAACACTTTATTTCTGAGCATTACAAAAAAAAGTTTGGAAAATGGATCTGAGCTTCCCCTTCTTCAAGGAAACAGAGTGTTCTCCCTTAATTACAAGTGACAGGAAAAGAGTTGTATGCAGTTCCTGTGAAGGATGATGGCTGCAGAATGCTCCTTAGCCCATGGGGAAATCCACAGCAAAACTGAGATGGAGAAAGAGTGTGGAAGGATCTGATGGGTTGAGTTCAAGCAGTGGAGCTAATCTGGACTAATCTGTAAAAACAAACAAACAAACAAACAAACAAACCACTGCAATTTCTATGAAGCACAGAGAAGCTGGAAAGAAAAAAGCTCACCTCCATCCTAATTTCTGCAACTGACCTGAGAAACACTGCACAGGAGGTCTAATACATGCTTTTCTTCATGTTATAGGAAAGAAGTAGTAAACTAGAGTCTCCTACTAACAGAAAGAAAATAGGCTTTGGAAAATAGCTAGTGAGCATCTACCCACAGAAAAGTAACAGAAAATTTTATGGATATCTGAATACTGGTTTAATGTAGCCTAAACAATTTCTTTGTTCATAAATACAAGCCATAAAGGAATGTTCAAGACCAATTCTGCTCTTGAGAGAAGGATTTCTTAGCCAGAAACTAGCCTGGGATCCATTTAGAGCAGTTCTTTCATTACCACACAGAATTTGTCAGGAATTGCCTTTTCTGCAGAACAGGGACACAAAAAGGTTTTAAAAACAATGCAGAAATCAGGAGAAAATGACAAGTTAGCAGTGTATCTGAAGCAAGGAGAAGCTGCAGACAATTCTGAATGATTGTACCTTCTCTCAATATTAGGGCCTCACATGCATGAGAAGGCAACTCTAAGCTTGTGAAAATCACTAGAGAAAGCAAGACTTTATCCACTAAAAGATCTTGATTTAGAAGGCAAAAGAAAAACAATCATACAGAAGCACAAATACACATGAATCAGCGCTAATCTTCAGGAAACAGAGCTGCAGATAAACCCATCAGATTTATGTACTTGTCTGCAAAGTAACACATTTCACTAATGCAAATAATTATAATAGTTCTCTTCCCTCACTGGTCTTCAGTGCATTCAACACCACAGATCACAAAACCACGCCATATTTACAATATCTAATGTATAATTTTCATCACCAAATGGTTTCCTGGCTAAAAGAACTTCTTAAGGTTATCAGAAACTCCTCTCAAGATGCCGAGCAGGCCGATTTACACTCTCCAGGGATCAAAAATCCTCTCTTGAACTACTGTGGTTGTGAATTGCCACTACCTCCACATTCATTACACAGTCACCATCTGCCAGTAACTAATAAAAACAACAGTTACCTCATGCTCCTAAGATATCTTATCTCATCACCTTTTTAGAATCATTTACAACGAAGAAAAGCAAGCTTAATAATGCCTCCCTTGGTATTTGGAGTGATAGGAATGCATTATCACAATTAAAATTAATTTTTATTGTATATTTTACAACATCAATTTCCATATAAGACAGAAAAACTGAGGAATAGGAAACAATGACTGAAAAAGACCATTCAGTCATGTATTATGCTCTGCCTCCCCTCGGAGGAGAGGACGAAACATGGTCCAAAGCTCAGACTGGAGCTTAGCTATGGATGAGCCTGACCAAAGCAGTTTAACAAACATAGAAAGGGACCCCGTAACCTTGAAAGAACATTACAAGGACTCTTGAGATTATGCATTTTAGCTTTTGAAGCATAACAATAGGACCTACAAACCATCACAGCATAAAAAACTATTCTCTCAATAATGAATTTGCTCACTCCCACTCAAGCAGACACTGTTACCCACAAAGAACTCAACAATCTGTTGTTTGAAACACTTACAATATCTACTTTTGTGTTTGTCATAAAAACATTGAAGTAAACAGCCAGCTACAATCAAATGCATCAGAACATCCTCCGCTGGATCTGCTGACAGGCCAGCCGGGCCCTGGCACACAGGTTCACCCCCCTTCACGCCACTTCAACAGCTACCAAAGCTCTACTCAGATTTTGAAGATTAAACTTGTAACAACCTTCAATTACAAAGGGGGAATTTTTTTTTTCCTTAAATGAGGAGACCTTTTAACTCAAACACTGACATAGCAGCCATGGATCACAATAGAAAAAGCCCTTCAACCCCAGGGGATCACCTTTGCATGAACAGTCACCCAAGTACTGCTGCAACAAAACCACCATAGCTCTAATCACGCAGTGCAGCTTGAGGCAACAAAGGCAAGCAAAAGAAAAATGATTCAACAAATTCCATATTCTGCAGTGCTGATGATATAACCTTTTTCTACAAATCTCACCTCTCTTACAGTCTCTGAATATCAACACTATCTTTTAATAAAGACTAACTGATTTAAAGGGCGAAAAAACCCAAAAAAATAATATAAACTTTGAAGTACCCAAACCTGAAAGAAACTAAAGCTGTACCTGTACACTCAAAAGTTGCTTGGGCTTGCTTGGTTATTCTTATTTCTGCTGACAGAGTTACTTAAAAATAGCTTATATATAGTCCTCATCAAACTTTGCCTTTCACTGAGTTCATTATCAGGATTTGAGGCACTGCTTGCAACACAAAATGAAAGGAAGTCTAGACAAGTGACATACTCAAGCTGACAGTACCCCATTACAGGGCACCACATTAGCTATCAGTTATCCTGCTCTCTCTGCAGTCAGGAAAACATGTGAAGCTCTCTTCGGCAATGTACTTCTTGGTACCTAAACGTCCTCATTTACTTGTGTGTGTTGTACATTTCTGTTAGTATCAGAAAGTTCAATTAGTCTCTTACAACTAAAATGACTTCTTCTGACTAATTCGTATTAGATGGGAGGGAAGAATGAGAACGCTGTACTGACAGCTTAGAAACATTAGATACGTTTCCTAATGCCATGTCTCAGCTATATTTTAATCTTACTTCACATCAGTCATTTTAAGGAAGTATCATTCATTGAAAACTCCTTCATACTCAAGCTTTCTTTATGTCACATATAGAAAGAAACCTAATTAGAAACCAACTGATAGAAACGTGATTCTTATAAAATATTTTAAGTGAGCCAAACATTAGCAGAAGTAAAAAACTACAGCAGTTTTTATGCAGACCTGGAAATGAGTTCTTCCTTTATTCCCTGAAATACCATGGCATTACTGCTCTGCAGACCTTCCTAGGTCTCCGCAGCCTTTCCTAGCGTGAACTCGCTTTTCAGGTCTCCTGCAAATTCCTACTTGAAGAAACCACAGCTCCAGTTTTCCCAAGGTTTCTGCCTCCTCATCATCCTTCAGGCACTAGCAGTGCTTAGGCTTTACATGAGAGCTTCGCTTCAGAAAAGCTGCCCGCAGCAACAACCTGTTCCCACACCACCGTCTCCGGTGTTTCACCTCAATACAACTACAGCAGCAGCACCGTCCTGCAGTCAAGAGTTTGCAGATTTTTCACTGTGCCTTTGATAGTTCAGCTCTTCATAACAGGAGCTGCAGAAATGAGACATCTACCTTTACATGAAGGCTGCTGGTGTACAACAATCCGAGACTGCCATCAGATACTGAGTCATTGACTGAATGAAGACCTTCCTCCACATACAGGATTTAATTCAGTACTTTAGCTCACATTCAGCAGGGCCTTGGCATTCCCTGCAAAGGACAACAACAGCATGCACACCTGCACCCTGACAGCAAGTCCTGTGTCACATCAGAAGGAAATGTCTGTCCTTTATGCCAACAAGCAAAATTTGAGTTCTGCTCTAGAATATCCTTAATTTTTGCTTCATGAAATGAAGGCAGATGGAAAGCAGCAAGGAGGGATACAGAAAACTCATTATTACAGAATATGAATTATTACCCACAAGTCTCTTAGGTCACCTCTGCTATGCTGTGAAACACATATAGTCTTAGCACAAGGCTTATTAAAATACAGACTATCTGACAGAATGAGGCTATTTTTACCTAGGCTGAACAATATCCAGGCATCTATCTTAAGCAGTTATATCAAACCCATACTAAAGAGCACATTAGGAACTAAAACCAAGCAAAGTATCCAAGAGACCAGTTTTCAGCCATATTCCCACTTTTCTGCTGTTTCTACTGCTAAACATGGTAAAAATAAAAATGCTAATAGCCATCAAAATGCTATACAAAGGAAGCGAAATTATGTGAACTTCATAAACCACACAAATCTTTCCACAAGACTGCAGCTGGCATCTCAGCATGTGATCTTCCAGCACAGTTATTTAGACCACGTCTATGCTGTGCTGATTTTAAAGCAGGTGGCTTGGCTGCTCCTGGTTTCAGAGCCTACACTGGCTGTGATGCAGGCACTCAGCCTGCCCTGAGCTCATGGTTACCATGGCCGCACTGCAGCAGGACCTGCACTGCCCAGACTAAAGCCAGCTCCTGAATGTCCCTGTTGGTGGTACCCCTTGAAGACAAGGTGACACTTGCTGCCTTTGTGTGCTGCAGCGATTCGTGGCAAAAGAAACTGGGAAAAAGACTTATGTAGAAATTAGGACTACCTCAGATACTCCCAGTATTTGCTCAAGAAACAGTCTCAACTATGCTGCATGCTATATGGCATGTAAGTGTGGATCATCATCACTGCTTGAAAAAGGTAACAACTCATCACATACAGCTAATAAATCAATTTTTTGTCAAGAGTGTATACGGCAAAAGAGGGAATGTTCACTGATAGCCCATACTCCTTCCTTCAGCAAGATGAAGTGCTGTTCTTAAAAAAAGACATTGCTTGGAATACGCAGAAACCAATATTACATGATCTTTGCCTTCTGCAATAAACCAGATGAATATAAAAAACAAGAACAAACTGTTTCCAGTTTGCCCATTATCAAGTATCAGCAGACTGGTAAGCACTGCACACACAAGAACTGCAGTGATAAAACCGTACAGACAGAATGTCTGGTTATGACAGTATTCCTTGCAATAGCAATATATTCACAGCCTGTATTGACAGCATTTGAGTCAAGATTCCTTCTGTGAGTCTCTACTGGCCTTGTAGGATGTGAATGCCCTGATTTCTGGTGGCACAGTAACTCAACTTTCGGCTTGTGCTATCAATTCCCCCCTGACCCTGCAGGACTTCTCCCGAGCATGCCCAGCCCAGCTTTCAGAAGCAGTCCCTTTCGATGCTCCAGAAGCACTGCTCACACTGCACATACCCTGAGCACAACTGACTGCTGCCATAACAGCAACACACACAGCAGGTGGAGACAGCAGCCATGGGGTACATCGGGGCAGGCAGCAGCAGGCTGCTGAACTCACTGGCACTATATGTGTGCTCATCACACCAAGAACCTCAGACTCACCTTGATTTTGTCACAGAAAACTCTGACTGTAGGGAAAGCTGACAGGAGAACAGTGAAAAGATTTCTGTTGTCATACCCGGGTGATACTATTCATGACTCAAATTGTACAGAAGAGGAGGAGCTGCTGGTCTGGGGGCTTTGCTTTTACCTCTCAGGATATTCAGTCTCAGGCAGCAACAGACTGTGCTGTGGGATACAGATAGCTGTTAGAGCACAAACAAATCAACTTGTTAATATTCTAGCTGGCCATAAGGGAGGTCAGAAAGGCTGTCAGAGACCTCCCGAGACCTCATTTCATGTGGTTCTCTTTCATAGGGCATGTAGGTAAAGAAATCTCATCATTAAATATACCCAAGACACGACCATGCAGGACGCGGCTGCCACTCAATTTTTGTAAACAACAGCCTGAAGAAGAGCAGGCTCTGGGGAGGCCTTAGAGCAGCTTCCAGTAACTAAAAGGGCCAACAAGAAAGCTGGAGAGGGACTTTGTACAAAGGCATGTAGGGATAATACAAGGGGCTTTAAACTGAAAGAGGAGAGATTTAGATTACGAATTAGGAAGAACTTCTTCCCTGTGGGGGTGCTGAGGCAGTGGCACAGATTGCCCAGAGAAGCTGTG
>JBCJKH010034555.1:0-27323 GCA_039877255.1 Loriculus beryllinus
TCTTTTGGTAGTAACAGTAATCATAGTAATATACTATGGTTTAGCTACTGGACTGTTCTTATCTCAACCTGTGGGTTTTACATTCTTTCGATTCCCCTCCCTATTCTGCCTGGGTGTGGTAGGGGTAGAAGGGGTGAGTGAGTGGCTGTGTGGGACTTTGCTATTGTCTGGATTTAAACCACAACAAATACTTAAAACTTTCAACCAACCAGGCCTTGCTCTGAAACCTTGTACTATTTACTTGTGATGCTGACGGGTGATGCTGAAGGAGAAGAGAGCTATGGGAGCTCAATATTGTTTAGGCAATTCGGGCTTGATAGCTGCTCCTCATACTCTTCTCATGGCTTATGTTGCTGCTGTCTGGCCAGCCAAGCTGGGGAAAGGCTTGGGTGTCGGGTATGGGGTGTGGGGTCCTCCTCAGCTCTGCCTGCTTGCCAGCATGTACTCAGCCCTTTCTGCAAGTACACATGCTAGGGTGTCAAAGACTGGTGAAATCCACGCAAGAATCCAGCAAGTCATTCAAAAGATAACCTACTGACAGCAGGAAGCTCTTGATCACAGTGTTAATGACCATAGTGTTTAAGTTCTGTCCTTTTTGCTTTTGTGTTACTCTTTGCTTGTTTAATAGCCATTCACCATGGGCATTATTAGGAGCAGAACAAATGTAGGAATCTAGAATAAACCTGAGGCTCTAGGGTATGTTTTTGCTGAAAAGGAAGCAACAAAAGCTTATTTTCTGTTGAAGTAGCTCATCCAAGCTTTGAGCAGTCAGAGATTTCTCTTAGTGGTCAGAAAAGAGACTCTTGCTCTAAATCACAGCAGAGATGGTTGTGTGGAGGAGACTGCTAGTCAGCTGAATCACAGCTGCTGCTTGCCTACAGACCTGCTTGATTAACAAGGAAAATTATGTGTCCCTGGCTCCCCTAGCCAGGCTCCTTGCTGCCACATGTATTCCCAAAGTCTTTTCCCATCCCTCCTGTCCTGCACAGGTAGCTGAGCCACTGCTTCCTCTGTGATGGAAGGCCACTGTTCTGCAGATTTCTAGAGCTTTTTTCATATTGGTTGCCAGTTGTGACCTGAGTGAAGATATTAAAAAAGTTTGCTGCCTCAAGTGCAGACTTCCATTACCAGAGGCTGGTCTGTGATGAAGCTCATAGCAGCAGAAAGCCAAAGGTCAGTATATTAACACAGAATGCAATAGTACATTCAGTTGGTAGGCGATCTTGATTTCCATATAAATGCAGAGAATTATGTGCACCTTTCAGGCATGTGAAACTAATGGTAAAGTAATTTTTATGAAGCTTACTTTGTTTTGGTTTAGTTATTTAATAAATGGAATTCTCTGGCTTTGTTGCCAATCTGTCTTACTACACCAGTGTCAGAGCAGGGATAATTTTAATTGGAATTAATGACTAAAAATGGTACTTAGGTCCTTGGGTTTAACTGCCAGCAATCTAAATCTTGGAAATCTGCATTCCTAAAACATCAGACACTTAAAATACCCTGAACTACAAACTAATATTAATCTGCTGCTCAATCTGGCACTATACACATTCCATAACTCTTCCATATATCCTCAACCAGGTGCACATTTGTACCTTGCACCAGTAAACCTACTTTTAACAAAGAAGGCTTTGTTGGTAATCACGTGCTATAGAGCCTGGATTTTTTTGTTGGTTTTGGGGCAGTTTTTCTATTTTGGTTTTGGTTTGGTTGTGGGGTTTTTTTTGTTTTGTTTGTTTGTTGTTTGTTTTCTTGTTTTGTGGGGTTTTGGTTTGATTTGGGTTTTTTTCAGCCATCTTCCAGTCCTGGAAATGGCGTGGCTTGTCCTAAACAACTTTGGTGCCTAGAAGTTTCTGGCAGTCAAAAGCACCATCATGACTTTATTTCTAGCAAGCTTCATGATAAAGGCAATGATAAATTTCTGATTTTACTTTAAATATTCTTACATTTGATCACGATTATTAACGAGCATGGAGTGACATCCTAGGAGATGGTACATTTACCATATTTCCAAATTCTTATTTCTCATAAATGAGAAAGGAGCATAGATCACAAGTTACTATGCACAGACAAAAGAACTACAACTCAGGAGGAAAAAGTCATAAATTATAGCAACATACTCCTTTGCCAGAGCATTGCTGGATTGGTGGCAGATGAGAGAATTTGGGCCTTCCCTGATCCTATCTGGAGCAGGCATTGAGCTATGTGTGGCTGATACAGTGAAGAGTTTTCATATCACAGCTACTCTGTGCAGGGGACTGCTCCAGCCCCTAGTGCTGCCTCAGTGCATGACCATGGGGCACAGCACTTGGGTTTGTGCCTGGGTGTAGTCCTTTAGGAGTATGCTGCCTATGAGGATACCTGTGATGGTAGCCAGGTCAGGACCAGTGGCACCTGAGGTGTATGGATCCTGCAGGAGAGCCAGAGACTTTGACTTTTGGTTTGTAGCATCTGCTGTGGCCTGTGGATTGTGGTGACAAGAAACATTAGTGAATGCCAAGGCAGTTCTCAGTTTTAACAAGTGATTACCCCCTGACAGTTCTTATATTAGTGGCTTTTATTTACTGCAGGTGTTTCTCCTCCATAACACAAGCAAGCTGACTTTCTGTAGATAATGCTGATGTTGGTAGTGCATTTGCAGTTCGGGGGTGCCTATGCTCTGAATCCTAAGCAACTAGTCCCCCTCCCGCAGAACGCAAGATGCCATTTTATTGAGATCCTGTCTTGTATGTTTGTCACTACGAGGAAGAGCAGTCAAAAAGCAAGATTTCTAACTAGTAGGGAGTTCTCAAAAACAAGAAAAGATCACCCTGCCCTCAGTTTCCAGAGTATCAAGTCTTCCAGAAAAGGTCCATTTGGGGGGTACCAACATGAGCTTTCCAAAATGAAATATGCTCCAAGGCTTCTGAGCCACAAAACAGAACTGAGCTTATTGCCAGCTTCTCTGCTCCTACTTCTGAAACTTGCTCTGAATTTCTTTGGTTCAGTTTCTAGTATATAATCCAAACCAGTCACATCCACAGTATAATAGATCTTTTTTTAGCACTAAAATTCTTTTCCTACTGCCTTGTTGCCAGAATGTAGCTGCTGCTGTTGTGATAACTAAATACATAGAACAGCCTTAGAGTTCAAATATGACTTATGGCATGTTAACTTACTGATACAGTAAACCTAAAAGTGAAGAAAGGAAAAAATTATAGTTTGCTTTGTAATATGTTGGGATTTTATATTGTTTGGAGTCAAAAAATGCAAATACCACCTAATTATAAATTGGTGTTTTTGCCAGAAAATTATCTGCATAAAGAGAATCTGAGATTTTAGCAAAAGATGTTATTTTGCGAGAGGGTCTTGCCATCACCTCTTCTGTTTCCTTCTCCCCTAATATTTATTACTGAATTTTGTATAATTGAGAAATCTATAAGACTTTAACAGTTTTGATAGTTTCTAATTTGAACAGAAAATCAGCTTGTGTTAAAGGAAAATGTTTTCCTTTTGTGAGATTAAAAAATGCATATTTTTTTTCTTCTTGTAAAAGAGAATGTGAAGACATTTCATTTTCTTCTAAAGAATACAGAAGGGAATACAGAATGGCAAAAAAGACTTATTGAACTTTCAGTGAAAGTCCTAGTACTGTGTGAACCTGCCTTTATTGCTGCATCACAATGGCAGACAATGAAACCCTGGCTCCAAGCAGTGAAAGGAGTTTTCTTTAGTTTTCAGACTATGGACTCATAAAATGCTACTACGCATATAAAAGTATCGTACAGTGTGCCTTGTCCTCTGCTCATTACTTGCATATGATTTTCGTCACTGCTAGCCTCTTGTGTGCTGGATTTATTTTATTTTTTTTTTTTTTTTGCTAGGGATATTTTCAATACCTTTTCTTTCTGCCATGCGTCATTGGACAGAGCTTACATTCAGTGCCTTCACTTTGATCATTTCCATCTCTAGAAGGCCCACTAGAAATGTAGGTGAGAACATTAGTAAGATCACCAAGGACTATTCAGACAGAAAGATAAATCATACTATGTCTCTTCCAGTTTTCAACTCTTCTATCAAGAATTAGCATCCTTCCTTTAGTCTTCTTGTTAAGAGGGACCAGCCAACCCAGCATGTTTGGCTCTGTTCTGCTCCTCTGGCTCATCTTTTGTGATATCTTCTTGAATCACCACTTGAATTTCAAATAATAGGATTGCTTGTTTGAAAGGATACCTCTCTGCCCAAGTAGAAGCCACGCATTTGGACTCCTTGAAAATAGCTCTATGGCATTACATATACTTTATTCTCTGGCCAGAAGTTCAGGATGTTCCATTTCTAAATTTGATTCCCAGCTATAACATAAATGCATCTCATCGACTGATCATCCTTGGAAATTTATCTACTTTTAGAGTTAAAGATGTGAACGATAAAGCGCTGCTGCTGTGCTTGGCTATGAATCATTCTATGATGCCCTGATTTTTCTTTCTAAATCTCTGTAGCTGTAACAAATAAAGCGTTTAAGAGAGAGAGGGGAGGGAAAATGGTAGAATATGACCTTCCTATTAGTTGCATTTCAGATTAAATAATATTTCTGCAAGGACATGTTTGTGTTTGAGTTTCTACCTAGCTTGTGAACTGTGACAAAGTAAATCCAAACATAGAAATCTTGAAAGTTGAAGCAACAGACTAAGCTGTTAAAATTTAAGTTTATATATAATCTCAATTAACTCTAGTATTATTACCTCTCAAGGTCAGTTAGACATTCTGGGGGGATTCAAATGAGGTATTCCTCTAGGAAACACATCTGTGCCCTTGTGGTGGCCAATATTGCTTAATGAACCCCTGAACCTGTCTCATTTCCATCATATTGTAGTGAGGCTCCTCCTATGGGAGCATGTTTCTTGCAGCCATCTCACCTGAACTTCTTTAGCCATTCTGGGGAGATGAGTTACCCAAGGCTCTGATCAAAAAATGCATAAAGTTAATAGCAAGTCAAACACTGGGTTCCAAGTTTTTTTTACACCTAGATAGCTGATGTTGTCTAGCCTGTGTGTTACTAGTTCAAATTGCTGATTTAAAAACAATAGGGAGTGACTCATCTAAGTGCAGGTATCTACACTTAAAACAAAATGTGTTTTCCCAAACAGACACCTATATTTTGCTGTGATTCACCTGCTCACATGCTTTTTCACCATCCCAGAAGCTGAAAGCGCTACTTTGCCTCTTGACAGAGCATTTTTGCTCACTGAGCCCTTAACTTGGGTATCTGAAGGGCAAATACATTCTGGGAGGAGCAAGGTACTAGAGGGCAGATGCTTCACCTCTGTTGCAGATTTAAATTGGAGCAAGCAAGAGACTAGAAAATGGATTTGGGAAGGAATGAGGGTTTAAAAGTTCTCTGCTGAGTCTGCTCTCAGGAGGGCATATGCAACGTATTTGACTGCCAGGCATTACCATGAACGTCCTAGAAGGCACAGAGTTAATGGCCCTCATGATACTCATAAATTCCACTTGCCATATTTCTTCAGTGATGGGAAAAGGAAGATTTGATATTTGTAGTCTTCATCTGTTAGGAAAAAAATTCTATATCTGATGCTTGTTTTGCCATAAATACTGAGCTAGAGCAGGAAAGCACATTTTAATTAAAAAATCCCAAACAAATAAATAAACATTATTTTTGGGTACTTGTTCTAAGATGAATCCTTTCTTTGCTGTGATATTTGGAATGAAGCTTTCATGTGAAAACATTAAAGATAATCTGTGAGCTGGTGGCTGCCCATTAAAGAGGAAATGATGGCAGTATTCGGGGCATGAAACCACTCTATTCTGCTTTGGCAATGTCTAAATTTATACCAGTTTCTGTCTTATTCACCTGCTGCTGTAGCTATAGCACTTGCTTCACCTTATGGCAGGTGTCTGTTTCTCCTGGGGTTAGACAGAAGACTCAAAAGAAGATGGGAAAACAATTTAGAATTTCCTTGGTCTGCCTTTTACCTTCAGTCCTTCCCCTGCCCCTCCCACACCCACACCCCCCAATGGTTGTTTGCTGTGGTCAATCTCTTTGAGAGAAAACTGTTTTCTTTCTGGTACTCATAATTTCTCCATTGCTTGGATGACCTGGGAACACAGTCTTATGCTACTCTGGGGAGTAATTACTTAATCCTCAACCTTCATGCTGGTTGCTTTATGATAATTCCCCACTTTCAAAGCTGAACAAACATACACTTTCTGAGACAGCTGTGCAGAGGAAATAATTCTCTAAAAATGACACTATTTTTGTCATATGGCACAGGAAGAAAAAATGGACAGGCTGTGGGAAGCAGCATGTTGCAGGAGAAGTGGGCTGGCTCCATATGCCATTGCTCAGCGTACCACGGCCCTGCCAATGCAGTGGGTTTGAGCACTGTTATGGTGCAGTTGATTCTTCCATTTTAAAGCAGGAATAGTAGAGTGACCCTTTGTTATAGAGCTCCTGCGCTCAGCAAAACCTGCATCTAAAGGTTTGCTGTAGATGGAAGGGTGAACCTGGGTTTCCAATAAAAGGGAAAGGAGCTAATGGTGTGTCTCCATTAAAATCCTTGCTTTGGGTTTTTTCTGCCTGCTTCAGAAATTCAAATGGATATGGCAATCTGTGCTGTAAGGGGGACTACATAGGTAACTGTATAAATGTGATGGAATGAGAATTTAAAATAGCGAATGTGCAGTGGTTGTGTAATGCCACAATACAGATTGGGTTTACTAAATAAATTGGTATGATGAGTGAAGCAGGCTAGCACTGTTGTAAAAACGAACACTGGAGTATTTGTACAGGGCAATCAATATTCCTCTGGCCTCTGTTATCAATGTCAGGTAAAGAAGATGTTTTAATAGAAATTCAGTTTATATGTCTTAAATAGAGGAGGTAGTTGTATTTCTTGGGGTAACAAATGCACTTCTCTCTTTGAACATATGTGTTGGATGCAATTTTTGTTTCTTCATAAGAACTAGAAAGCCTATTGTAATAACTGAAGAAAAAACCCAAAAGGAGCTGTAGGACACTGGCAAGTGAATCAAACATCAACCACAGCTGATTAGCTATAGCAGAAGAGTGTCTAAGGATGACTATTTGCAGGCTACAAATGAAGGTGTGTTCATTTATGCAGCCTGAAATAAAAGAGAATTGTATTGGATAAGTGAACTGTAATGTTTATAACCCCACCCCAGCAGTTTTAAACATATCTGCCTCCTACCACAGAGGCCAGAAACATAATCAAGAATATTTCTGAAATACAGCAAATATTGTTTGTAAATTGATGCGTTCTAATAAATGCATTTCAGCTGTTTTCAGGATTTGCAAAAGAATAGTTTTCAGTGTAGAGATGGAATTTTTTTTTAGAGAGAGAGATTGTCACAGCTTTAGCTAATCGTATTGCGTGAATTTCGTAGCAGATCTATAGGTGAAAACAGTGCACAGTTTGGCTTCTGGTTGTGGTTTGCATTTTACAATTTTAAAATAAAGAAATAAAATTAAAAAAAAAAAAATCGTTATTTCTCTTTCACTTCTCAGGAATATATCCCTAACAGCGCAGTTACTGTAATACAGGAATGCTATGACAGTTTACATTGCCTTGCTAGAAACTTGAGGTAGGCCATAAATAGCCTTTATCTTGGTGTTGCCATCAATGAGGTATTTGATTGCTTGAGGTTTTTTCATCACTTGGCCACTTTAGAAGGCTGTCAAGTTCTTTTCGTGGTATTTGCATGACTCATATTTTGAATGATGTGGCTTCCTGAATCTATTGTGGCATTGCTGGTCTATGAAGGGCTTGCCAATACTATTTCTTCCTGTTTGAAGTGAGATGGATTAATGGGTTTCCTTTAGATTTTGACAGTTATAGCAGTTACCATTTATTTTGTAACACTTAGAAACTGCTTAGTGTTCAAGTTTAATAATGATGATGACTTTTTTTTTTTAAGCAGTCTTTTTCATATTTACTTTAGAAACACTTAGAAAGCAATCTAAAAGACCAGATTAATTATAAAAAGTTTAATCTACTCATATTGTTCGTACTGGCTCTGAACGAATAGCATGCCCCTGCTTGAGAGCATTGCCCATGAGTTCTATCTAAACACAGCTTTGCAGGAAGAAGTCCAGAGCTAAGGCTCTTGCTTGAAGCTGCATGGCTCCAGCTCCACCAAGCACTCAAGAGATGATGGCAGATTCCTTCCCCAGACAGAACAGTGTACTTTATTACAAGAGTTGATCTTCAGAAATCAATTAATTTTGTACTTTTCAATGAATTCAGGCTGCTCCAAATTAAATTGAAAAAAAATGACTGGCATGGAAATAATTCTTCTAAGTAAAGTTATGCTTAGATCACTGTAATAATACCAAAGCAGTTCTCATGATTGTTTCATTAGAAGGATTTTCACTAGGAATGAGTTTCAAAACTTGCTAATATGACAGAATCTGAGAACACCCATAATTATATCTATAGCTATCCTTCTGTTTTTTCTCCTGTCTCTGTCTGCCTGCGTTAATAAGAATTTCCAAACTGCCTGTTAAGTTTAATAGTCTGGCACCCTGCAAATTACGAAACCAGTTTTGTTTTCTTTATATCTGTTTAGCTCTGCTAAACTTTGTGTGCTGGTGGTCTGCATATACTCTTTTCACCATGAAGAGAAAGGTCTCTGAGTTAGCAAGAGAAATCAAAATGAAAAAATTGTGGATGTTTGAGCATTATTCTCCTGGTGAGTTATTCTGTCTGAAGCTTATAGAGAACCTGATCTAGGCTTAGTAAGCGTAGTGTTTTTCTTTAAGATATTGTTTATTTTGGTGCACTAATGAACTAGAAATGAATTGAGTTTTTATAAAATATTCCTGATCCTCTTTACTCTCTAATGCACTTGTTCTGTATTTTGTTTTCCTAAGTTTATGTATTTATTTGACTATATGATCTTAAGCTGTTGTCACTGAAAATATCAATCTGAGTTTAGTGATCTTTCTAAGAAAGCGTAATAACACACCCTTGCACTTTGTCACCTTATACTGCATACAATTAATAGTATGCTACTAGCAAGAGAGGTGGTTGATAGTTTAAAATTACTATTTTGCTAAAAAATTAAAGTCTTGTTCTTAGAAAATTTTAAACTTCAGTAATTTTGTTGAAAAGCTGCACTCAACAACTGGAAATCTGTGATAAAGTCCCTCTGTCTTTTGAGCTGGTTCAAGCGTCTTTGGACAAATAACCGAAAAGGAGACTAGTGTCAGGAAATAGTTACACAGGATTTCCCAAAGACATACACAGTGCATATCATTAAAAGTAGTTTTTTTTTTTATTGAAATGTGTGTGATGCTTCACAATGGGCCACATTATAAATACCAGAGATTGAATTTTTGAATTCTGTTGGATCTAAACCACTTCTGTATTAGGAGATTTCTATATTGATTTCTGAGAAATACGTATAGAAAAAGTAGTTACAGAAGAAAAACATATGTTCCATACAGTGATCATCTTCAAATGAGACAAGATTCTGAATAAAGTATAATTACATTTTAAAATTGAGATTTCACATTTCAGTACATCACACATGGACTGCAAAACAAAATATTGAGGTAAAGCAAACTGAAGTTCAGTCAGGCATTGTGTGGTCGATCATTACCTCTCATAAACACTTTGAGGGTTGTTTTGCTTTTTTTGTGGTGCCAAGTGTCTTTTGTGGCAGGTAAGCTCAGAATTTGCTGCAGGAGGAAATGCTTGATTGCAGAACCAGACGTAAAGCAGAGAAAACAGGAGAAGGATATTGAGTAATCTAACATTTCCTTCTCCAGGAGAGTAAGATGCTTGTAATTTACGGCTTTATTTCATCCTGTTGTCAATGTCTGAAATAGTGGCCTTTCAGGTCATTGCCCTTCAAAGACATTTGGTTGGTTTTGGTTTTGTTTGTTTGTTTGTTTGTTTGTTTTTTCCCCCCATTCGAATATATTTATGAACATTGCTACTTGTAGAAATAACTTTCATATTAGTTAAAGAATTGTCCTGTCTTTTTAATAAATTGTCCGTGGGACTTTTGCAGATAATGAACATCAGCTAGATTAGATTTATTATTTCAGTAAAAGAAAAGTATGCAATTTAACCAGTGTGTCACATTTCAAATCTTTGAAAAGCACTCATATAAGGGCTTTTGAAATTAAAAAAATAAAATAAAAAATTAAAAAAAAATAGGCATTTCTTGTCAGTCTAAAATACCTGAATTTAAAAATGTCCCCTACAAAAAGCAAGTTTATTGCAGGATTGTTAGCAAGGCTAGAACACTTACTTAAAATAATTAAAAAACCCCAACCACATACAAGTTTTAATTATATGTTAAACTTCTGCAAAATGCTGAATGTTTCTGTGATCATCTTCAATAAATAAAATTTCCATTCTGAAAATGTACCTACCTAACTCGAAATATTTGAATAACTCATTGATGGTTTATGTGCTTGGATTAGGCATGATTTTAATACTTACCGGACAGAAGGTTTCATTGTATTCTATGGGTAGTTTTAGTGCTTGCCTATAATGATTCAATCACAAAACCCTACTGATGTAATTATATTGAAGATTGGTATCTTACAAATACAATAAAAAATTTCCCAAACCATCATTGTCTTGGTAAGAAAGGACCAGGTTAACAAATTCATTTTCCTTCTGAGTGTGGAAATGCCGTGGTTGATTCAACCTACATCAGTCTGATTGGGACGATTGATTGGTTTATTTTTCCTTCCTTCTCTATTTTAAACTAATGATGATTCAGTAATAATTTAGAGATAAAAATAGTAATAAAGGCATACTGAGGCAATAAAAGGTAAGTGAAGGTACAATGAAATGATTGTACACAATCCAAGTAGTTACTTGTGAATGCAGGACTCAACATTAGGTGCTCCAGTATTCTAAATAGTCTTTCCAGGAGCCCTTTAAATCTAAGTGCGGGGTAGGTGCCAGCATTGAAGCATGCTAATTTTGGAGTTTGTAAGTGATCTAACAGTGAGGACGTTGCTCTAGTGCTTAACATCTTCAATTCAAGCTCTAAAGGCCAACGCAGCACTACATAGGTTTTTGTCTTCTGCTCAATAGGTTTAAACTAGGCAGAATGGAGAAGGGATCAAGTAATTATTTAGTAATTAAGCAATTACTAGGTATAGGAGGTTTGTTTTACAGAAAAAAATGTATAATTGTGAAGTAACAACTTTTATAAGTGTATGTTCAGAATTGGTTTTGCAGATGTAACAGTTTTTCCTTTGTAATGAAAGATGAGCACACAATAGAACAAGGGGTTCTCAGTTCAGTTTTTGTGGCCTGGATAATCCAAGCATTCAAATATCACCTCTAAGAGTGTTCTAATATCGTCAGTCTTTATAGAGGGTTTTGGTGTCTTCTTTTGAGACGATGAAATATAAGGACATGAATCTTACGTGAATCTTATCTCCTTGAATTAAAATATTAGACATATTTAGTAACTAGAGGGTCGACGCAGGTTATGTTTTAATTCACTCATGTTCGTGTTCTGTTGCAAAACAGTTCCAAAAAATACATCTTGGTTACCAGTTCTGAGCAAACCTCAGCGTTTGGGAAATAGACTTAGAAAAAAGTTTAAACATATAAGCAAAACCTTGGACACCTATTCCTAATGTTATGAGAGCTTTAGCTGGCTTAGGGTTTAGTTGCGAGATAAATTCAGTTATTTTTATAAACTAAAATATCTTCTAATATTTATTCTACTGTATCGGATCTCTGCTTAGAAAGTACTAATGTGCACCCAAATATTTTTCTTTAACATCAACTGTTTTGATATATAGGGGTTTTTTTGTTTTGATTTTTTTTTTCAATTATGTTAGCTTATACAGAAAATATGTAAGGTATTTGCCACTGCTGCATATGTTTTCCATTTTTAGTCAGAAATGCAAATTAATCAGTACTTCTTCATTGGGTTTTTTTTTTCTTTTTTCTTCTGTTTTGTTATCTTTTTTTCTAAGAGGAATTTGAAATCATTATTTGATTTCTGGAAGGTACTAATTTTTATTTCTGCAGCATTTCTGTTTTCAATCCTCACTATTTCAATTCAGTTTTGCTTTGACTTTGTCATTCTCTGACTGAAGAAATCAGTATTTAAGATCAAGGCACATGTCAGACAAAGCAGTGGCTGCCATGTCATTCTGACCATGAACCATAAAACTCAGGTTCATTTGTTCTTACCGAAGAATCTGTCATGCTGTCAGGACTCAGGATAATTGTATTGCTGCCCACTTCTTTCCCTGTAATCCTCTCTTACCCTTCTTTAATTGTCAACAGGATTTAGCGCAACAATTTGCCATGGCTGCTTTCTGGATGTTTCACCTGGGGTTTCTTGTCTACTTCTGTCATAGAAATACAAGTAGTTAATTCTTAGCTTCTACTGTAAACAGTACCCCAATTAAGTCTTTGTAGGTTGTGCAGTTAAGATACAATTATAGTTCATGATCTGTTCTTCATGTCAAAATACTTTCTCATTTAATTTCAGCTCTTTGTAAAAACTAAAGATCATAGTAAATTAGGATTTAAAAAAAATATTTTCCTTGATAGAAATAATCCATTTACTCCCAAAGCTGAGATGAATTAAGATGAACAGCATGTTTCAGGATTTAGCATTGTACCATACTAGTAGTGGAAATTTGCCATCAAGATGATAGGACAAGATCTACATAATTTGCCATATCCCAGAGGAAAACAGATACCTGGTATCAGATATGGAGGAAGAAAATTTTCCTATTTGAAGAATATATGAACCAACCCAGGCTGTTGGCTTTTCCCATGAAAACACACTTTTGGCAGAGCCTGATCTCTGACGTCGGGCACTACAAATGCCGAAGTCTAACTACAGATAATAAGACTAGACTAGACCAAGATCTAAATGTTTCTTATCAGGACCAGTCACATCACAAAATTTTAAAACATCTCTGAAGATCTCTAATTTGCTGATTTTTGAATGTTGATCTCTAACGTTGCAGAGGGTAAGAGGCAAAACGCTGGGCTCAAGTGTTTAACAACTGGATTTAGGTGTGAAGTATTTGAAAGTTGAGAGAAAGATAATGTGTTTTGTGGACATAACCGTTGACACAAGTTTGCTGGAAGGTAATACAGGAAGAATCAGTGCTGCACAGGGGTGACTGACACATATATCAAAGCTCAATGTGCAACACAGTTTTGAAGATTTTTTTTTTGTTTGTTTTTATGTAAAAAAATAACAAGAAAAATATTTGTGTTGTAATAACTACTGACTTTAACAGACCTGTCTAGTTATCAGCTCCTTTGCAAGCACTATAGTGAAGCAGTGTGGCTTTGCAGGCAAGACTGAGGAAGATGTCCCAAACATAAAGGAAAGCATAAGTCTCCTGAAAACTCACAGGAATCTTCACTAGTGGAGCAGAAAAAGAATAACTTGCTGAGACACTGAAAAAGAAATTGCCCCCAGATACTTGCCCTCTACAGATGCCCAGCGCTCAGGTTTCAAAGCCAGGTGTATTTTGAATTTATTTCTTCCTTAGTTATAGTTTAAGTTTAATAAAATTGGGAAAGGACTCAGATTAAAACCATGTCTAAATGGCATTGTCAGGCCTATACAGAAACTTGTGAAGAGAAATTAACATGCTACAAATTTGTCTGGCATGATGAAGAGGACTAATTTTACATTTTAGGTGTTTATCTACCTTTCTAAGAATTATTTTCAAATTTACATTTTTCATGGTTAAAGCTGGTAGAAAAGGAGCATAAAAATGAGAACTAAAGAAAAGACTACAAGTAACAACTTAGAAATATTACTTCTGCTTAACACTGGCTATTTAAAAATGAGCCCTGTTTCATTTATAAGAGAGTTACAGTATTCTTTGTATTGAATTTAACAACAATAACAAATTTCAGTGTTAAAAGAAGCATGTAAGTTGCAACTAAATGTTTACCTACATTTTAAGTACACAAAACCCTTATAATTAAATGCATTTCAAACAGTATGCAGACAATGAAATAATTCTTCTATCCAGTAACATTAAACAAGTAGACAATATTCTTCTCTTTTGCTCAGGACCAGAAAAGAGTTAACCAATTATTCTTTATTGGTTTCTAAGAGGGCTTTTCATTGTACAGAGAGGCTTAACATCTGGATCAATGCTTGCATGGTTCTTAATGAAGTCCTTTAAATCTTAGAAATTATTGAAAAAGCACCTCCTGTGGAAAACAAAGATTAGTTTAGCTGTATGTCATGCTGAGCAATGGATGTTTTTCTTGGCTGGCTTGCCACAAAACTGCTTCTATTATCTGTATCAAGTAAGGATTTTAGGCTTTAGTCCAGTAAACAAAGATTATTTTCTTGCCATTCAGTGTATGCTGTAGCTTCTTGGTTTTCTTTAAGGGAGAGTATTTGGCCAAATTCTGGCTGTTACCATTGCTTCTTTGCATTACACTGTTCCCATACCAAAGGGACTCCTGGAGAAATCTATACATATGACATAGCCCTAACTAAGAAAACTTGCATCTCTTTCCTGTAAATCCCCATGCATTAAGGTTTGCCAGGATAAGGATTAAGCTGTGTGAGAGGGCTGTTGGCAAAGCACTGAAAGTATGTGCTGAAGTGCAAGGAGCAGCACTGAGGGACTGCCCTAAGGTACCAGCCTTCAGTATTTTTCAAATTACTGCCAGGTATGCACTCAGCCCAGAATTTAAATGAAAAAACAGTTCAAAAGTTTTGTGATGTTTTATATGTGTTTGTGGTTTTTCCCCTGTTCCCCTTATGCTGCACTCCTGATGGAGGGCAATCTTTGCAAAGAGCATTGGTGCTCACCCTTCAGAGGGAGTGGCGGGGCTCAGGCCTCCTGGCATGCACTCCCCAGGAGTATCCTGTGCAGGAGGGTCAGCAGCAGTGTTTACTGTAGTAATCAGGTGCCCAGTGGTTTTGACACTGTTCACTCTACTCAAGAACGTACCATACAGGACTCCAAATAACTCTGTTAGACAAGTTGCATATGGACTTGGAAGAGCAATATTTCGCTTCTCAGTATAAGACATGTGAGCAACCTTATACGTGCTTATCAACCTGCAAGCTGATCCTTTCCTTGGATCCCAGATTTTATTCCTGGATCACTTTAGCAGTTTTTTCTAACTCTTTGGCCAGTCATTCCAGTTCCCTGATTTCATCTACCCAGTGGCTTAGTACAGGGGTCTCTATACAAGGACTTTCTATAATATTGCTAGTGCTGGCTCCAGCACTGGTCAGGCTCAATAAATCTCAGTCAGTGATTAACTCTGATTTTTAATTGGAGGGATAAGTGATATGAGGAAAGCAATTACGGCAAAGTATTGTTGTGCTAAGGTGAATCATTGCACCCTTAAA
Source organism: Loriculus beryllinus (assembly GCA_039877255.1). Classification (NCBI taxonomy): domain Eukaryota; kingdom Metazoa; phylum Chordata; class Aves; order Psittaciformes; family Psittacidae; genus Loriculus; species Loriculus beryllinus. Next base: position 15,367 of record JBCJKH010034555.1, read on the forward strand.
AATGTCCCAGTCTAGAACTTGTGTTTGACGGGATGATCAGCATATGCTGCAAGCAATAAGCAATGAAATCTTTGCTCTGCCTCTGAATAAGGAAGAGTTACACATTAACTTTAAAAAAATTTTTTAATACTCTCTTCTAAATTAAGACATGCAAGGAGACATATGCTGAAAAAAAGAACTTTGGCAAAAGGCTTCCTAGCAGTTACATCCCCACTGATGAACAGCATGGCTCTATGATTTCCAGTAGAGGAACTGGAGAAATTAAATTACATCTGACAGGTTCATTTCTACGTTACCACAATTTTTCGTTAAAGGCAAAATTGATTAAAACCAGAAAAGACTTAGGATGCAATGCATTGTAGCTGTGTTTCTATGCTGGAGTCCTGGCATTAATCTAGACCTTGTGGCACTGGTTACAGGAAGAAAGAAGACAATTCTGTGCCAATTTCAATCTGTATTTATAAATAAAAGCGCTGACATAATAGAATTTTTTTAATACAGGGGGTTTAGGAATTCACGTGTCGAGATAAGTGCAGTTGGAAAGTGATGTAAGAAATAGGTTTAGTAACATGCATCTTAGAATTATATGATTAAAGTAAATCTTCGAAATAAATACAGTTGCTCTGGAGAAAAATTGTGCTAATAAAATATTAAAGTGTGATTGTTATCTATAGAAGCATGAACACTTTGTACAGGTCAGTGTATATAGGAACATGCATGCAAGGACAAAAGCATCCACCTCGTACAAATATGCAAATTCAGAAGTGGTGGAGGAAAAGCACAAGTGATAAATGATATATTCTGATTTACTTTTTGTGTCAGTCCTGTTAATCTGGTTTTGTTTAGTACTTTACGTAAATAGTATTGACATTATGACAAGACTCTGGTTTTTGTTAATTAGCCAGATTGACAAATGATATTGACCAATTAAGACACCAGTTAGGACTTACAGTGCAAATACAATTTGCGTTACTTATGGTGTAATATTAAAAGGGAGAAGTTTCTGTCTTTTGACATTTGATGCTTAAAAGAACTCAATACAAATCTCTCCACATAAAGAATTCTAATAAGTTAAAAGATCCTGTAAAGAAATAAACAATTAACATTTTGAAAACAGATAAAGCTGCAGAAACAACGAGATGAAGAACCCATCAGAACTAAAAATCCAAATGTTTTTGCATCTCTCAACCTGGGAGACCAGTCAATCTTTTAAATTACCTTTTTATATTTTCTGAAGTTCAAGTCCTACAGCAATTACCTAAACTAAATTTTTTAATATTTCATGGATTGCACATCTTCTAATCTGTTCTTTATTTCATTTTTATGAAAATTACCCTTCGAATTAGTTTTCTTCATCCCAGGAAGACCCATATCTTATGCATTATAACTTTTTTAATTATCTTGATTTGTGTACAGCTATGATTAGAGAAAATTCTAACTTGAAATTTCGTAATAACTAGTGTGACATACATGGTATCTAAATAATATTCCATATTCCCCATGGAAGAACATTTTGGACGGTCTTTTCCAATGTTTTCATTGAGTGTTTCGAGGATGATTTTTTCCAGTTTTTTGATTTTTCCTGACTCTCAACATCATTCTTGTAGGGAAACCTTTCCTTCACAGCTGCCAAGAGCCACCTCCAAAGTCTGAGGGCTCGTTTTAGTTTTGTAATCAGTTTGTCAAGTGGACCACGATAAAGAGAGGCATCCAGTCCCTGAGGGAATCAGCCATTATAGAACTGATCTGTCGTAGGGTGGATGCTGGGAATGCATCCATAGATCCAGATGAAGTTGAATGTACACAACTCGTGTGACAGAAACTTACACAGTGTGCACCATCATCATATTCCCAGTCATTGGCATCAATTAACTGTAGTGAGACAGCATCACCAATAGCGGATGAATTGAGTTGTCGACTCTGAGAATTCGAAGATAATCTCACCCTTTTTATTGTTCCAGAAAAATGGTCACAGGATATCAAACAACTGAAAGATGATCTATATAATTATACAATATATTCATTCTATAAAGGCAAGCTTGACACCATCCATCCTGCACAAAGCTGAATCACACCCATTATTTGTGGCATACCACTTGGCTGCTTTTGACTTCATTTCATATTGAAGTTCAAGCATGTCTGGTAAGGCAGCACTCAACAGCGGTGTGACTTCATTCAGGCCACGATAGTCTACTGTTAGTCTCCACTCTCCATTAGGCTTTTGCACTGCATGAGTTGATCTTTGTGCTTGTCATTTGCTTTTCCCCTTGCTTATAGGGGCAACTGCATCCAGGACACCAAATTAGCTTGCTTTCATAGGAATACTGCTTGCAAACAGTTCAAACATCAATTACCATAGCTCCTCCAGCCTTTTCTAACATCCTGCTTAAGAGATGGAGTTCTCCCCTGGGGAAACAAGTGGAAAGGTTTCCTTTCACAGAGAAACAGAGAAATGAAGCATGTAGCAATGATTTGTAGTGGGAAGTGGCAAAGACTTAAATATCTTTACTAAACATGTTTACCTAGCAGTTATCACTGCTAGTTTTGTCCTCGCAAAGTTTTAATGTCCAATAATGAGCCTGGGTTAGGAGGGCTGGTACAAGGCATTCCCAACCTGTCATCATTTTCTTACCATTTGTGTTAACTCTGACTATTTTCAGTGGTAGGAGTTGGGAAAGAAGGTGAAGTTTCTCTCATGTTATACTGTCGCAATTGTTGTTATAAGGAAACTCGGGGATAGCCATGGATGGCTGATAGAGTGAGAAACCAGGCAAACCTCCAAATTTCAAGCAGGCACTTGTTCTGCAAGTAGTTCATGATAATCTAAATTATAACAGCTGAAAAAGCAAGCACTAATTAAACAGATTAGTCAAGTGATATTATTGAGACTCAGATGCTGTACCTCTGTCTCCAATGGCTTCAGTATCTGATGTTTCTTAATCACCAAGGCCAAGACAGCCTCAAGACTTTTTGTTGAGAAAGCCAGGAGAGAAGTGGGGGTCTTTACTCTTCCCGAAGCACTACCACTGGTGATAATATACCCTTTCCTATTAAAGAAACCAGTCTGGCCTGCGGGTTCACAACCTCTTTTCACAGGCCAGGACCAGTCTGCTCCAGCTTGTCCACATGGGTGTTAATCTAAGCACAGGTGCACCCTGGCATGTTCAGGTGTGGGTGACCTGGATGTTGGTCATCCAACTCTTCTAATAGCTACAGACTGGAATAGCCAGCAGAACTATACACCCTCATTATTTTCATGCAACTATGCCAAACCAATACATGTTGTGAAAGATTTCAAGTTCTGCCTGGATTGCAAGAAGAGCAGGGTGCATTTCACAGGGAGCTATGGTGGTCATCTCACCAGTCTTCCAGCTGGGACTCTCACAGGAGCCTCCTATTTCTAGTCCTGATAAACTCTAGTAAACTGAAAAGATTGTATGCAAAATCTTCAAATTAAATTAATGAGAGGGATGAAATCTGAAGCAATAGTGAACCCTATACAGACCTGAGATAAAGGGATAGGATGAGAGGCAAAAGCAAGAAACAACAAAGGGAAGCGAGGGTGGGAACTCGAGAAATGCAGGCTGAGACATGGACTTACTAGCAGCTTTGATTGTAGATGCTTTCAGCAGCTTTTTTTCATGTGTCACACTGTATCTTTTGTCCAAATATATTTTTATTTGGGAGAAATCACTTGGTACCTCTTCTGGCATGCATGTAGTATGGTTTTAGTCTTGTCGCCAGTTGATTTAGACAATATTTTCTTCTGACTGCTCTTGCCTTTACTGGTTCACTTAGATGCTTCATCTCCCTCACAGTGGCTCTAAATTATTTGAATTTGTTGTGTGTGCCCCAGAAACCTTGCTAAATCAGTCTTTCATACCAGACATTCATTTCCACCAGAAGCTTGAAATATTTGACAACTTTCAGTGTTGTTTTGTTGTGTTGCTTTTTTCTCGTCTATCAGGAACTTAGAAATATAGAACCCTGTGAAAACGAATGAAAAGCCCTGCTTATGTAAAGCTGGTAGAGCTTTGCTGCACATTCAGATTTTATATGAAGCAAAGATTAACATGCAGATGAGGTTTTATTATTCTTCATCTCTCCTGCCCTTCCTTGTTTCCCAGTAATGGATTTTGATTTATTTGATGATGGGATCAGACTTCTCCTTTGTCTCATTCGGAACCTCCACACATTTTCCACTAAGGAAGGGGGAATGGTAATATCTGCACTGTGTTTATTTGTGATCTTCCTCCCCCTACAACTGAGATTTGAGAATCCCTGGTAAGGTGAAGTTTTGGGTTTTTTTTGTTTTTTCACTAGATACAAGGCTATAAAGAAATGAGAATATATAAATATGTATATATGTACAGTTAAGAATTATATGTTATATTAGTAGCTGGATCAAAAGTAGCTTGAAGCAAATTATTTTCTGAGAAAGTTTCTACTGTGTATTTTTGTAGTTGTCATTTGTCATTCATGTCAGAGAGAAACTGCCAAGAATTTTAATGTGCCCTGAATCCATTAATAACTGATACTGAATCTATGATTCCAGAAAATGCCTGTGAAACAACCACAATCTCTGTATACATTTTTCTGTTTTAATAGTCTTCCTATAGTATTCTAGGTCAAATACGTATTCATCATGCTAAGCAAACTAAACTAATAGTGTATGCATTAGTCTGTGAAGTACTAAAATTTGTATGTGTGCAAGTCTGTATATTCCCCATTAAAAAAGGAAAACCACTAACGCTTACAATAGATGTCTTTCTGTTTAGCATACTTATTTTTATTCTGAATGTAGTTCATTATTAACAACTTTTTATCAGTGTTACCACAGAAATGGAGAATGTTAATTCCAAGTATCATGCCAAAACTCATTCTCTATTCTGCTTACTTAGTTGCTCTATTGCAAACACTGCTTGCTATGTATCTGGATAATTCAGAGCAGCTATGTTATTTAGACTGTTTATTTTTGTGTGGAGCATTCTTGCATTTGACCAATGCTTTTCTTTTTTTTTTTTTTTTGAGTTACTCTTGTGAAAATATGCTGAATTTTAAAGGTTAAAGCATCAATGATTTTCTGGGGAGAAAGGGGATGGAATCCATAAACTTATAGAAAAACAAGTACAGGGGCCTAAACTTATCTTCACACAATGCATAGTTCTTTTCTTTTCGAATGCTATTTTGTACCAGTTCATAACCCTTGTTTCTTCAAACTGGTACATATATGTTTTAATGGAACTCAGTGATCATTAAGCATAAAGCATGTGCTGAGACTCTTGTGAACTCAGACTTGCAGTAGACCTTAAGAAGCTGCAGCTGTATCAGCTACAGCCATCTAGAACCTAGCTGAGTCATTTTGCCATAATATTGCAATTTATTTAATTTTTAAACACTGAGGAAAAAAAAACATTCCAGAACCATCATTTGCAATGCAGGGATTAGTTAGAAAATTATCTCTCTTAAAATGACATCTCAGTATTCCACATATTAATATAGTTAGAGCATTCCATTATGAATCTTAAGATCTTGGAAATAATATTTTCAAAATATTCCTACTGTAACAATTGAACCCAGTTAAAAATCAACGTTTTGTCTTTTTTCTGCTTCATGCACCACCATCAGCTACTGCAAATTGCAAATGTCTTAGAATCAGAATTTACTAGACATTTTTGTTAATGTAGCAGAAGGTGGAAAAAAATACAATGTAGTCTTCCACAGCAATATTGACTCTGCTGTGCTGACAACCCTGCTCATGGTTTATGGTACTGTATAATTGGAAAGAGGAAGTTTCACCGCAGAAAATGTATGCATTTTCATATAGCCATCCTCTTGGTTATTCTCCCCCAACACTTACTTTATTGCCATGAATAAAAAGAGAGAAGAGGAAGAAAGGAAGAAATAGTTACCCAAGTGCAGGATTCTGAATCTGTCTTCTGGCATTATGAACAAGAGGATTGATTTTTACAATGTATGTAGCACTTGGCAATTCCTTCGGTCTGTCTTTGCAGATTTGCTTGCCTGTTTTCTTTTACCTGTTTCCTTAAAGACTGTTTAAATCGGAAGTGATATCTCTAGCCTTTTCACATTGGATCGTCCTTATGTGTCCTTTTATGGTCCATGCTATAAACAACAACAGCACCTAGGATTTGAGCATTAATACAATATAGGTAATAAATAACTGGTTCAGCTCTGACAATGAACGTCACAACTGACAAGATTCTCCAAGGGAAAACTAATTCATGCATTTTCACATAAACAGAATGCAAAACTCCATTTGTAACAGCACCATCTGGAGACACAGTAATGTTACAGCCTCTAAATCTGCACCCACGCATTTAAGCATACAACTGGCATATTCCATTATCCAGCTACAGATCTGTCGTGGTTAGTCATGCTTATATCCACATCTTTGCACAGAGATTACATATGAAAAACCATTTCTGATATCTTTAGTTATTTCTACCTCAGAACTCAATGTGCACTTCTCCAGAATATTAACCTTTCTTAAAAATTATCCACCCTACACAAAGTTATTGCAGTGACAGCAAATTTTTAGACACTGTAACTTGGAGTTTTCACATCCTTTTAGTTTTTCAAGCCATTTTTGCACGCAATATGTGGTTGTCTGTGCAAGCAAACTAGTCATGATTTTTCCAATCAGCCTTGGTACCACTGCTGCTGGCCCTTCTTCCACTGCAAACAGGAAGATTTGACAGGAGCATGGGGTGACTGAAGCCAGCAATCTGCATGGTAACCAAACTTCTGCTGTGGTAAACAGATACTGCATTTATAGTCAGGATTTTTCAACTGTAGTTTCCCTTGCCACTTGAAGGGGTTTTGCTCAAGAATGTCTGCTAAAAATAAATAAAGAAATAAAGAAATAATTCCACTGTTCACTACATGTAGTATTATTAAATCTTCATCTCTATTCATGCTGGTTTTCCGCATGTCCTCCTTTAAATTGAAAAATGGGCAATGCAGCCCAAAGTTTCAAATCAAAGTAAAATTATTGATGCTTTTAAAACTGCAGTAAGATTTTTTTAATGTAAATTACTAATATTTTTCATGTCTTAGCTATGATTGCACCATTCACAAAATGTTTAGAAAAATGCATCTCAGTGCATATCAATAATCAAGGATTTATGATGTACACTAGAGATTTGAGTGCCTTTATAGCGCTCCTCATAAAATTCTCACTTGCTAGAACAGAGTGTGCTGTAGTAACAGCACTGTTCTGTAAGAGCATGTTTGCACATGGTGCAGCTTTAAGCAGAAATCTGCTTTACTCTGGCAGGTTTGGTAACATCTGTGAATGATAACAGCAGAAAGATGGAAGATTTAGCACTCTTTGCAATGTTTGTCCATGCAGTGATAGCTGGTTTCTAATGCTTGTCGTTGTACTGTTTCTAAGAAGAATAGGGTGGGCTAAAGATCTCTGTATCACTGACTCTTTGATTAATCTCACCTCGCTTTGCCCTGTCTGTGTGTCAATGTCAGATAGCCAATGTCTTCTGAGAGCAGCCCCATCTTCAGGTTTTTCACTCCTGTGCAATTTGTAGCAAGTAACCCTCACCCTCTTTCCTCACTGAATGTGCATTTATCGTTTTTCTCTCCTGCCAATTTGCAGAGCAGCATATCCTCTTAACTGACCTCCCACCAGACTGAGACATACATGGTTTGACTGGTCCCCACAGCTTTATTCTTGCAGAATAAAACACAAAATAGGTTCTGCTAGGAGAACCCACCTGCACTCCTTCATGAAGCAGTAGGAATGTAAGTTGGGGGCATTATAAGTGGATGATAAATTCTGGTGCACCTATGGAGGGGGAAAGTGTTAATTGCTTTCTCTGCAGAAATGGACTATAGGGATTAGGATACCTCTGAGTTTTATTTTTTTCCACACTGATGCCAATTTTTAATCTCTAGTGCTGTCTGTGAAGTGTTATCCTCTTTAAAGTGTGTGCATTTACTGGAATAATCACACTTTCTCTTCCCGTCTGTCAGCTATTAATAGTAGTAAATTTTAATTGCATATGTAAATAAAAACACTGTGTACTCATTAGTTTAAATATGTTTTTCATTAGGCAAATGAAATCCTCATTGTATATGATGCAGAATGTTAACAGCACTGAGAAGTTTGGGAAATACATCTGCTTGATTTTTAAAAATTTTTTTAGGATAAAAATAAGTTTTAAGGGATTATTATGGGAAAATTCTGCAGTGCAGGAATCTTGGTTTTGGAAATGGAAAAAACAAACAAGTGGCAGAAGCATGGGTGTCAAGGCCAATGCTTTTAAATCCTATACTACAAGGAAGATAAGACATAAAAGGGAAACAGCACATACATTTGTATTACTATTTCTAACATTGGCTATTTTAGAGATGGTATCTGCAAGGCAGATAGCATTTTTCAGTTCCTATTTAGAAAAATCCTGACATATCTCGCATTTTGATAACTTGAAACGTATTGGCCCCAAATTGCATCACTACTTCATCATTAATTTTCAAACTCTTTGAACCAAGCACTCCAAATACACTTCTTGCTATTTTTAGAGGCTGTGCAATTACAGTTAAGAAGATATAATTTTTCAGTTCAGTAATCCATACTTTCAAGCTTGGAGTATATTTATCTACCTACTAGGTTGTAATCTGTTTTCTTTCTACCAGCAAAATACCCACATTTTCATAACCAGTTTACTTGGAAACTGTCTTTACCACCTCTTTCCACTGTTCGGCTCACTGGGAAATGATAAAAATCTTATCACAGAGACATTTAGTAAATCAGTATAAATTTATACAAATGCCTGTCCTCTCAACACTTCTGTCTGCGTGAAAAGATGCTCTGTGGGTGTGACTTCCTAAAGTTGTTATGGCTCAGAACAGACTAACAGTCTCTCTTTTGGCATTGGAAAAATTGCATTATCAACTGGGGTCAGTCATTTGTCATTATAAACTAGATATATATTATAATAGCTAAATATGTTCCCTGATAAATATGAGAATATAAAATATCTTTCCCTCTAAAACTTAGAGCAAGAAATACACTTTCTTCTGAATCACTTTAGTAAGAAAGCTAAGTTAACAATTTTTATTGCATAAAGATAAGCTTGAATATCCTTGTCTCATCTATGCTTCCTCAATTCAAATTTTATCAAATTTTCATGTTGAAGTACAGTAAAATATTTATATGCAAGGAGGAGTGGAAAAAAATGCAAAGACTGTCTGGCTAGAGGGCAGTCTGCTGGAATTAAAACAGAGCCAAAGCTTCAGCAGGCAGTCTGGGAAGAAAAAAGTAATACGTCAGTCTGCTAGTTTCTTCCTTTGCCAAACTTTGTTGTAGCTAGCAGAATCTATTCCTGAGAGGATAAAGGCAAACAGAGATTCCAATTTTGTATGAAAAACTAGTGCACTTGACATGGTTGAAAGCAGATTCATAGATTTTTAAAGACCAAAAGAGACTACTATGATATCAAATTGAACTTTCTACATAAGAGAGGCTATAGGGTTTTACCTGCCAGTGTCTTGATCAAATTCATGAATTTTAGCTGAGTTGGAGCAAAGTTTTGAGGATGCTATTCAGTCTGGTCTTGGTTGAAAATGTTCAAGAACCAAAGGATCTCTTTTGTTTCTTCCTACAGTATATGGTTAATGGCTCTCACATCCAAAAAAAGCAGGGCTTTATATTTGATTTTTCACTTGTCTGGATGAACCTTTCAGTCATGGCATCATGGTTTATTTTATCCTGGCAGCGGGCCACATGAGGAAAATGGAGATTACAAAGCTGCGGGAGAAAAGATCCAGGCTGTGTCAAACAAGACAGTTTACTTTGTGTTCTTTGTTTTAAGAGATTAAAGAAGGCTGTGATTTAATACATGATATCATGTAACATATAACAGATTGAGATCTCACTTTTGCTCTTGATGCCCTAAAAATTCTGTTTTTTCTAGTCTGCTATATTGAAAACAATAGGCAATGTAATATATAAGTAATGTTTACTGCATGTTCATGCTTACATACAGTAAGAGCAATCTAAATGCTAGCTCAGTCTGAATCCATGCCATAATAAAGTTATGGACTTACTTTCAAAGAAATTCAGCATAATAGCCTTTCATGCCCACTGTTTACAGAGTACACTGAATACGAATGTAAGCATGTCGTGGCTTCACTATTACTCTAAATATCATCCTTATTTTTCAGAACAGAAGTTCTAATTTATCTATAAACCCTGCAGCATTTCTCCAAAGTTGTCAGCATTCAGGGAGTGTGGCTATCTTTTATAAATGATTGCACTGAGCTCTGGACTGATTCCTTTGATTCTCGTCCATCATCAGACCCTCATTAGTGATTTCTTATGAGGATCCCGTCCTTCTCACCACAGAATTTCTTTAGGCAGAAGATGTACTTCCAAGGTAAATTAAATCTTGTACATAGATAGCTGCACATACTAACACATCTCACTGTAACATTTGACAGCTCCTTCTTCAGGTTCCTCAAGAAGCTTACGGCAGAGGTGAGAAATTTGAGGCTATATAACATTTTAGAATGTAGTAAGCTCTCAAATATTTAAATTGTAAATACATATAGACTGGGTGTTTTTAATGGTAAAATGTAAGATTATTCAGGAAGACAAGGAATTTCTGTACAACTCATCTAAAACTGGCTTATCACATTTTATCCATATTCATATTGGGCTCAGTAGGAAATAGTAACATATCAAGGAGCCAACTAACATCACCTTCCCCCCCCCCCCCCCATTTTTTTTCCTTATTTTCTGTGCTTTTGCAGGAGCTACTTCCAGTTCTCCCACTACTCACAGTGAAAGTATTGATTGACTTCTGGCATAGTTTTAATTTGCTGATATCATAGAATCATGAAATGGTTTGGTTTGGAAGAGACCTTAAAGATTATCTAGTTCCAACATCCCTGCCATGGGCAGGGACTCCTTCTGCTAGATCAGTTTGCTCAAAACCCCATCTTGAATACTGCTGAGACCTCTGAATTTGGATGAGATATGAACTTCTCAAAGTGGAAAACTTATTCACCAGTGTGCAGTGAGGATTTGGATGGCTGCTTTTTTGTCCATTTTGAATTACTTTATGCAAACTGCAAATCCTTCTAAACCAAAATATTAACAAATGGGCTAATTTCTACAGTGTACAACATCAACGGGAGTGTGATTTTGAAGTACAGTTAGCGTTCCAAAATCAAATTTACAACAAGGCAACTGGAGTGCTTTATAATAGGGAGAGTTAGAAACATAACTGTAAGCTGCAGTAGATGCTAAGGAATACAAATAGGAGCAGTGAGAGAGGTCTGCGATCCATACATTTGCATATTAAGATAACCATCAGTTATAAAATAGGAGCCGCTGTCAAGCTGTAGTAGAATAAACAGTGGATTTTTACCTTATCTCAATAGCAACAATAATATATTTGCAAGGCAATACCAGAAATGACTGCCCATAAAGTGGTTCTTAGGTAAGCAATGCAAAATGTAAACTCTACATGAATTTTTAAAATGAATTGCCTTTCAGCAAAAACATCTGGGACTTTCTGCTTTGGATTTTGTTTTATGTTTTCCAGGATTCCCAATTACAAGTGTCTCACAAGTGTGCTGAGCTGGTAATCGGTTTTGCCTCTGTTCTTCCAGGATGAATCAAAGCATTTCAGGATAATTTGCTCATCTCAGTTTCTCTTCAAGTAAGTGATAATCTGTCCTGCACCTGTTAGTATAAATTTGAAGTTATGAAATCACATTCACCAATAAATATAAAGAGTAGTGGGAGGCATAACAGGAAACAAGAATAAGTTTCCATTTGCAAACAGTTACTTTAATACAGTCAAAGAGAAACAACTAAAGATACAATGTGATTTAGGATCTGTTTTGCACTAGGTTACCTTGCCACTATAGTTGTTCTATTGACCTATGTACATTTTGGCTTTCTATTTACC
>JBCJKH010034558.1:0-14049 GCA_039877255.1 Loriculus beryllinus
CAATGACTGGAATGTATATATTGGTGGGGTGGAAGGGTGTTTAATGTTTGTTCTGTCAGGAGGCTGCTTAGAGGAACAGGAGAAAATAGCAAATGAAGGCAGGAGGAACTGCTTAAGAGGAGTTAAGAGAGGATTTATGCAGCAGTCCTGATTTTACCTATGATTCTTAGTTATTTCACATTTTAATAAGTAAAATATTGTAAATTACATTTTTTCTGTTCTTTATACTGCTATATCTTTGTATATACATACATATATGTATCTGTATGAACATAGATCAGAAAGCAGTTAGAATTGTGTTCCAGCATCAGCCATGTATCCTCTTTCTTCACTACATCTAACTAAATAAATTCAGTTCAATTGCTCATGAAAAGTAGGGATACTGACTGTCATTCCTTGTTTGGAATAATTTGTACATATGGACTGTACATTTCATTCCTTGTACGTAGGTGTTACATGATATTTAACTTTCAGTTTTCATAAACTGTCAGAAGCTTAGATTGATCTCTCATAAAAGTATCTCCAGTGGCACCATCCCTTCAAAACCACACAGTGCAATATCATCTTCAGTATTCATAATACTAATTCAGCATTGCTAATACCAATTCAGCATTACTAATTTTTTCAGATTCAGGGTTTCCTTAAAGTTTCTCTGTCCAAAACTGACCCTGTAACATGTGAATTCTAGTACTTATAAGGTAGTTAAAAGTGTGCTGTGTGCTACAAAATGGGAAATCACAAATCAGTCTATGTCCATCTACCCTGGCAGTAAAGAGGGCATAAAAAAAAAACCAAAGACCCTGAGTGTGAGTGTGACAAGATTTGGCATATATAACGTAGTGATGCTTAGGAAGAGAGAACATTAGAACAAAATTTGCAGTAATTCTTTTTATTTATGTATAAGCCACTCATGTAAAATCTACACCCTGTGGAGTAACTGTAGGTGCCTAATTGACTGCTTGTAAGCAAACCATTACGAATCTATTACTCCATCAGCTGCAGGGAGGACACAGTGAGGAAAAAACAACTTGTAAGTAAAGTTTTCACACCCCTGCCTCATGGTGGTGGTGAACTCCTCAGCTGCTTTTCACATTCTAAATTCAGAATGTGCTTCTTCTCACAAACTCCCTATCTGTGTGGTGCTGGCATAAGCAGCATGCTCTGCTGTGGTAATTGTGCCATGTAATTAGAAACAAATTTAGTCCTGGTATAGGCATGCACACAGTTCCCAACAAAATCACTGCCTTTATTAAGAAAAAATGTCACAGCAAGAAAGAAGTTCTGTGACACTTATATAAGTGTGAATGTGTCATCATACAACATCAGCAGATCTCCAGCTCTTCTTGTTTATCTTCACTTTGGCTCTCTCTAGAAGAAGCCTGAGAGTGATGACTGCAACTGAAGGCAGAAAAGATCGGAAAGCAATGGGATGGGAGTGTTTAAATATAATTTTATTTGTATATTTTTATTGGCAATGAATATTTTGTGACAAGGAAACCGTATCTATATTTTTTAAGGAAAATATGAAGAAGACTGTAGATAAAATCCTTTTAGCAAAGTCACTGTATTAATTAACATAAAACTTTATAGTGCTTCCTTCAGTTTTCCTCAACTTAGCTACTGATTTCTAGTTTCAGGCTACAGAAATGATAATACATAGAACAAAAGGAGAACAAAAATTACTTCATTGCCATCTTCTAATCTGCTGGATATCTAGGAAGATCTCTAAACCAGAGTCAATCTAAAGACTGCTGATAATCTATGCAGAAAGCCATGCACTGTGAGGAATGTCCCTCTGTGACTCAAGCAGTACTCCAGAGACCCAGAGGATCACAGTGGAGATGTCAGGAAATCCAGTGACAGGAGACATTTATGAAAAATTTTTGAAACTTCCTTCTTCTGTTTGGATAAGATATACCAAGAGGAAGGTCAGTTGGAATTCAGAAATGCAAAAATAAAGCAAATATGAATATGTATTTATACATATGCATATAATTTTATCTGTCTATATAATTTCTTAACAGTTTAAACACTCTGTATTAAAAACTTCAGGAAAATTCGGAACTGGCTTCACTTCAAGTTTGAGTAAATTTAAATAAATTCATGTTTTGTCAGAAGTAGTCAAGATATCCCACCCATTTCTGTAGATTAGTTGATTATTGCTTGTTATCCACAAATTAGAACTGACATCAATAGAGGTTCAAAGAAGAGCCACACCTTAAAAAGGGTCAGGATTGATCCTTGTGCTTCTCATGTGTCATGTCACATTAAAAACAATGAGCAAGGAGGACAGAGCTGCTACTCAGCAGCCTCTTATAACCTTCCTGGTATTGCATACTTTGTATTCTGCTCTCTTATGATGGAAGCAGAAAACTGTGATACTGCTTGTGGGAACTCATTAAACTGGGGTAACTCAATTTCTTACAATCACATATTCTCGCCCTTATTTGTCTCAGCATCTGTTATATTCTGTCTGCCCATACCTATGAGCCAAAGGATCAGCTGGAAGGACTGAGGTCTTTCAGATCTGAACACAAGATTTCCACACGGTGAATAATTAAAGGTACTGTAACTGCTCTTAACGACATATCATGTCTTCAGTTTACTTTTCAAATGTAGACAAAGAAAAATCAGGAAAAAAAATTAAAAATTAACTGAAATTTTTTGTGTTGAATTAAGATGTTCAGCTTGAATCAGTAGCAATTATATTGAGGAAACCAGGCAGTGTAGAGAATTAGTCTTTTCCTGGGAATGAGGTTTACAGGTATGTTTGCCTCTTTTTTTACTAGCCAGGTATCCCCCTAGTTAATCTTTAAGGATCTACCCTTTGTGCTTATAAACTTCTTAAAAGTTATAAAAATATTAATAAGACCCTCTGACATCTGTTTCTATGTTTTTCCATACACTATTTTCTTTCTTACAAGCTTCTTTCTCGTCAATATATTTTCATGATATATCTCAGAACAATACAATTGTACTGTTTACCTGCTTGGACAGTGACAAACACTAGGAGAATATGTACAGAACATGAAAGAAAAACAACAAAACAACAAACCATAGACCACAAACAAACAAACAAACAAAAATACCCCACAAGTAAGATGCACAGAAACATCTCAAAAGTAAAGAGGCACAACTGTGAGAGCTCAAAGTCTAGAAAATGTATGAGGATGTTCCCTACCTTTTCTGTATATCTTGTTCTTTTGGGTAAAATCTAGGCTTATTTAAATTTTTTACCAGTTTCCAGAATACAAAGCAAAAATAGTTTTCTCAGATCAGGCTTTTTATTGCTTCTCTGTTATACCTGAATGCTAGTTAGAAGCTTAAAAACTGAAATTACCAAAATTCTTATGCAGATGCAATGTCCAAACCAATCTAAAGTGAGATCCAAAACAGCACTTAGGCACTATAAAATTATAGTGAAATTTAAATATATCCAGAAGGGTGATCTAAAAACCTATGTACTCACATGTCTGGGAGTCCATAGTGTTCTAAGTTTTCTAACTTAGTGTGTTACAGCAGACATCGAAATATGTCGCACTCTCAGCTGAATGAAATATCTAAATGCACAACCTCCCCACTCAGTCCATCTGGGATGC
Source organism: Loriculus beryllinus (assembly GCA_039877255.1). Taxonomy (NCBI): domain Eukaryota; kingdom Metazoa; phylum Chordata; class Aves; order Psittaciformes; family Psittacidae; genus Loriculus; species Loriculus beryllinus. The sequence goes on from JBCJKH010034558.1 coordinate 3,600, forward strand.
AAAACAGTGGCCCCCTAAGGTAGGTCTGCCCAGTGGCCTGGTTCAGTAGGTGTGCTCTGAGCTCACTTCATGCATAATGACAGCATCAGCTTCAGCACATTGCACAGTCCCACAGTCACTTTTGTTCAAAAATGGGTTAGGAGAAGGCGGCAAGTACTTTTATAGCAAAACTGTTATGCAAAATGTGTTTAGTGATATCACCTCCTCCTCCTCCTCCACCTTCTCACTGGTTGTCTTCTGAAAGAAAAGCAGGAGACAGTTCTCTTTGCTGAAACTTCATATGACTTACACAGAGAAGTGCAGGAAAAGCATTTTGGTTGCAAATTTTAGTTCCATATAAGCTAATTTGAACTATGAACAAGTGCCTAAACTCAGGAGAAAGACAAAATTTTAGATGCTTCCTCTCTGACATTTTCAAATACGCAGTTTAGACATCTACCATCCAAATATATTGGCTGATATGAATCATGTTTGAGGGCTGCACAAGAAAGTTTAGATGTCCCACGCTGCACCATGAATTCTGCTCCTCAGTCTTGTATCTAATTTTGAGGCACTGAGCCAGTGAGCAGTCCTCCAGTACTTTTTATTACTTTTTCTGACTTAGGCCCTTAACCAGATTTTGAGTCTTATTGAACTTTGCCCCATGGATCTGTGAGCATCCAGCGCCTCTTCTGAGTATCAAAATGAAGAAAGGTAGATCCTAGTTGTTAAATGGGCATCAAATAACTTGAAGACTGAAGAAATTGAATCCCCACAGTTATTCCAAAGAACTCCTGGTCAGTGTCAGAAATCAAAGGACATTGGTAGCCCCAGAAAAAAAAATTATTCATAAGCTGAAATGTAAAAATTGAGGATTGGTCCTCTTCTACAGCAAACTTTGTGAGACTTACTTGCCTATACCGGCTTTATCAGGAGCAGGAAAGTCAAAGTATCACAGATACTTTGTTTTGTGCATTTCATTCACAAAAGTGACAATGAACTGCATGTCTCTGAGCAGGATTTCTGTTTCACAAATCTACCTGCAAATGAAGCAAGGGATGCAGTGACAAAACAAACTAACAATAGTAATTTTATTTGTACTGACAGTTCAGAAAAGAACAGATGCATGTAACAAGAAAAAATGAAATAGTATAATTTTCCTTAGTGTCTGCATTCTTTCACTTCTTTATAATCCTACAGGCTTGCAATCATGTTGCAACTGCCATTACAGTCTATTGTGGACAGTCACGGTCATTCAGAGGTCTAAATTTGTGCTCTTTAGAATACTGCTTTTGAAATGTAAGGTGTTGCAGTATTAGGAAATGTTTGGAGATGGACAGATGAATTTAATGTTATCTATGAAATTAATATTTTTCCTTCTTTCTCTCAGATTTTCCTTGTGAAGTATCTGTCAGATAATTACTACAGCCAAAATTACTGGGTTATAAAGAAAGAGGTTCTAGACCACTCCAATCATTCTATACAGATCCCTTTCTAATATTATATGCTATTTGCCCATTTTAAGTTCTCTTCAGAAATGAGATATTCAAATTTTCTGAAAAAAAAAAAAACAAACCAAACCTTAAAAAAAGATTGATTCACAGCATCTATACATCAGTTTTGTTAATCTTGTGTTAAGGGTGCTGGAACAGAGAGGTGGAATAAATAGCCTTATAGTCACTGAATGAGTTAGCAATTAAATCCAACATGAACTTTCTTGCTATGGCCATCGGACTATACTGTCTCCCTCCCGAAGCTGGCCCACTTTTCCAAGACCTATTCTTGTAACACACAAGGGGACAGACTTAACTGCTTCATTTTTAATAAAAAGCTTATGAAGTTGTAAGTGGATATTAATGGTTGTCAAGGTCCATGCTAAATGGCTCATTGACAGTGTCAAGGATACAACATCCATGCTGATCTCTGTTTTCATTTTATTTTTGGTTTTGCATTTCTAGATCTGTTCCTGACCCTCAAAACATTGTGCAGGGCTCCCTAGAGCTATTTGTTTAGGTATCTCAGTGTGGGTGTGCATATCATATAAGTGCTGATAAACAGGCCAGGTATATTTTAATAATCTTCAATGTGGAAGGTATTTGTGCACCACTCTTACACACAGTCAGTCTCTGTGTATCTTGGCAAAGCAAGGTCCATTTCTGAGGAAAGGGAGCTATTTCCATCCAAGTTATTCCAAGTTTCCTGTGATGTTATAAATAATCAGGCAAGGAGACGGCTTTATTCTCCCTAATTTGATATGGCAGACTTGGAGAGCAGAAAAGTTCAGTCTCAACATAAGCTCTATAGTTGGACTTTGACCAAGATTTCCCCCTTCCCTCTCCTAATGAGATAAAGTTTATCATAAAACATGCTTACCAAGGCAGCTAAGACAGGACCCAGGCTTCACATCTATTTTCTAGGAGCCCCTGCTCATAGCCAGTCCTGAGTGCTGCATGCATGAGGTCACAGCGTGCTGGTTTTGCTTTAGAGAGCTGGCAGCTTGGCTGACAGTCTTAGCTAATGCACTTGTCGTTTGGGAAAATAAAAAAATGCTTGCAAAACACAGCTGAAATTAGTTTGTGCGTAATTGGAAAAGGAAATATAAAGTCACACTGGTTTATATGCATGTCATGAAGGCAGTGAGGTGATGCATTGAGTACCTGGGTTACTGGCAGAGGTCAAGCACCCTCATGACAGGCTGAGATCTTTTCAAAACTTTGGGGAAATACAAGAGTCTCGACAGAACTTTCAATATTTGCACAATGCAAAGGCATGAGGAGGTTGCAGAGGTTTTTTTATGCATGAAAGAATTGAAAGGGCACAGTTGAAAGGAGACATTCTGACATTATTTTAAGAGTGACAAGAGGAACTTGAGATTATATTAGAACCTGAGAAAAGATTTAAGTCTGCCTTTGCAAATGATGCTTTGTAACATTTTGAGAAAGTTGTTCAAGCTGTTTCTTACTGTCATTCAATTGTAAAGGAAGTTAAATAAATAACTACCTATGTCTTGGAAATCCAAGAAAATTAATTAGATAATGTTACTGAAATAGCTTATAGGCTCTCTATAATGCTACTTCAGGCCAAAGCAGTGCGTTGATGCTCATTACTTTCAAATACAAGGGAAAGGGATTTTTTTTTTTTTTTTTGTTGTAGAAATGCCTCAGGTCATATTTTCAGATCAGCTTCATTTCCAAAATGCAACCCAGATGTACTGTTATGGACTTTAAAATGAAATTATTGCTTAAAGGTAAAGCATGATAATAGGAAAATTAACTTGTTCTGATGAGTCATGACATAAAATAATTTCCCTTTAACAACAAATCTAAAACCTCACTTCGCTCCCTTAAGCCAGTTATAACATATAACATATTCAACATAGATCTATTATGCTTCCTAAAACACTCTGCATTCCTAAAAAAAAACCCACAAAAGTATTTTATGTTAATTAAAGATACTTTCCTGAAGAGGTCTACTTCCGATTTTAAATCCTGTATTAAGAAAATTAAGAAACTGTTAGCTGAGTTATACTTTCCTATAACTTGTATGACTTCTTGAGAGAAAGTACCCAAGTGTCTCTTCTGGTCTGCTCTCTCTTCTCTATCTCTTTCTATTAATCAGCATCAAAAGAGCTCTCTCAAAGACTGAAAATGTCTTTCTGGACAGTGACATAATGTTCTCAGGTGGAATGGAGGTTGGAAAGATATAGAGGGACTGCACAGCTTGTTTGGTTAGTCATAAAACTCTATTGCCTGGAGCAGAACAGCATTTTCTTCTGCAGCAGCAGGTCTCAGAAACACAACCTGGCTGCTTTCTGGAAACTGTAGACCTGAATCTGATTTACACAAAAGTTGCTTCACACCACTTGGTGGAAAGGAGTCTTAAAAAGTGTATAAGTCATATTTATACCTATTACAAGGCCTCTTTTTATGGATGGCAGTGGAAAGTTGCTTTGGTGTAAGTGTACTCTAGTCCCTCATACTTTTAAGTTGGCATAAAAAATGAAAGAAAAAATAGAAAGAAAAACCTTTCAATGTCCCAAGTTAAGGCTGGATAATAGCCATACTGTAACATTAGCTAGGATTTCAAAGTTGTCTCAAGAAACAGGTCTCCAACTCCCATTCACTTTTCAAGGGGGCTGAATGACTCACTTCCTTAGACCTGTTTGAAACCCTATCCAGAACGATTACTCTGTCTGCATAGGACTAGATTGTTTTCTAATGGCTGGCTGCAGTCTGACAGACCCACTATCACAAAGAATCTACTTTGGGCAATATTGGTCTTTGGTTTCAGCATTGGAAGTCTTACCTAGCAGTAGTACACATGTTCAAGCTGTAGCTGGCAAGAGTATTGTTTTGCATAGAGTGTCACTATAGTCCCACCTCAGAGGAGCTAATGGGGTAAGGTGTAGCCTGTGCCTGAATGCTTATGTGGCAAGTTTCCAAGCAAAACAGCAGGTGTTAGTCATTCCGTAGGTCTCACTACTCTGAGTCAGTAGTGAACCATTGCCCCAGAATTTAAAAAGCAGCCAGCAGAAGAATTACCCTGTGACCAGCTGGTGGCTGCAGGGTCAAGGGATTTTGATCCACCCCTACATACATAGTTTGTTTTCCTGAAGCGCCAGAGGGGCTTGAAAAAGTTAGTTCCCATTCTGTTAGAAGTACACAAATGTATGTGGAGAGACTGCCCATGTTTTATTCCTGAGTAAATAGGCTGAAGATTTATAAGGTGGCAGCTCAAAAACAAAACTATGGCAAAGAGATTTAAAGTTGGAAAAATTTTTGTGGTAGTTAAGAATCTAGTACAACCTCAGCTAATCTAACTGCAGATAGCTGTTTGGCTTCTCCCGACAGTCAGTGAAGAGAGAGAGGTGCCTGCAGAAGATAGTCCTTCCTTTCCCTGACATTATAGTAACAGTAAAGATTACTCACAACCTGAAGTTAATTTTTTCTGTCCATTGACAAAATAGGTGTCTGAAAGGATGAATTTATGTTAAACATCTCTTTGGCCTTAGAGCTTTGATTGAAATAAAACCAAATGTGTAGACTCTAAACAAAGAATAAACTGAATTGTTTACCAGCTGAAATTATGTCATATACCTTTAGGAATCTTAACGATTCATGATGCAGAGAATAAATGGTAAGATACATATAGAGAGAGATACAGAAATACACACACATGCGTATGCATATTGTGTAGTCAATCAATATCTGTCACGGGTGTAAAACAGCCAAATGGAAATTCCAAATTTTCCAAATGGAAAGCTGAATGCCAAAAGTACAAAGTGATTAATGATGATGGATTTTATTGATTTTATTAGCAAACAAGTCTTCAAACAACTGTTCTTTGTTCAATGGAGGCAAAATTCCCAGCACACTGATCATGTAAGTATTCGCTAATTTATGATGTGTGAAACAAGGTCACTGAATGCATTATATTTCTTACCCCTCAATAAGTAATATTAGAAAATATCTCAAGTCTCAGCCCCTGCAGGAGTTTTGGAATAATAAATGTCAAACTCTTGGCATGGCCAGACTGATTTGGAAGATTTAAACTGCAATTCAGCCACTTGATTTTTAATCATTAGTTTGAAACCAGCCCATGATCGTGCTAACTGTACCACACTGACTGTATAATATTAATTATCTGCATTTTTATTTAGCCATCGTGGTATTGATCTGGATTTAATGCAGCCTTTGCAAATTACAAACCTGTAATATGTAAGAGTGTCGTGGTTTAAGTCCAGCCGGTAACTCAGAACCATGCAGCTGCTCATTCACTCTCCCTCTTCTTCCACTCCCCACCCTGGCCTCATTCCCAGAGGGATGGGGAGGATAATCGAAAGAATGTAAACCCCATGGTTGAGATAAGAACATTCCAGTAACTAAGGTATAACACAAAAGCACTACTGCTAGGACCCATAACAATAAAGATAAGAGAAATAATCAAGGGAGAGAATAGAGTTGCTCACCACCCACTGACTAATACCCAGCCTGACCTGAGCAGTGACTGTGGCCTTCTGGGTAACTCCCCCCACTTTACACACTGAGCATGATGTACTTTGATATGGCATATCCCTTTGGCTAGTTTAGGTCAGGGGTCCTGTCTCTGCTCCCTCTTGGCTTCTTGTGCCCCTCTTCACTGTCAGAGCATGAGAGACTAGAAAGTCCTTGATCAGAGTAAGCATTATCAAGGACTAAAATGTCAGTGTGTTATCAGCATTGTTCTCAGACTAAAGCCGAAACATAGCACTGTACAAGCTACTAAGTAGGAGAAAAATAACTGTTATAGCTGAACTCAGGACAAAGAGACCCAGTATAGATACCCAGGGAAGATCTTTTGAACTCTAAGATGCAAATCTTCTTACCTACCTGTAACCACCTATGCCTTAAGCATCTGATCTGATCTACATGCTCTGAGTCTCTCTATACTGAAAAGGAGAGACAGCCTCTTGAGGGAAGTGATTAATTTCTTTTAGGTTAGTCAGGATGATAAGAAAGAACAATCAGAATACGGAGGTGTCTACCTTTATTCAGTGGCTATAGATAGAGTCTTGGTAAATAGCTCGTACCTGTAGAGGGCTAAATTTAAGAAAGATTGATCACACTCCTAATGACAATTAATGACTCTTCAGTAAATATCAATCAAAGCAGAAACTTTGAAGACAAAAGCCTAAAGAAGTTGACTTTTCATATATAGAATCATAGGATATTTTGGGTTGGATGGAACCTTTAAAGGTCATCTAGTCCAATCTCCTTGCAATGAACAGGGACATCTTCAGCTAGATCAAATAGCTTGGAGTCCCATCCAACCTAACTTTAAAAGTTTCCAAGGATGGAGCAAAACCACTGCCTCTCTGGGCAATCTATACATGCTTAAGATATAATGGACAGTTTGTACTCCATTCTTTCTGTGTGAATGCCTTTTAAATCAAACAAACTTATTTTAGGGTAAGCAGTTTTTTTCTGGAAGTTCTCAATCAAAAACATTTTAATGTTCCCAATAGAAAACTCTACTACATTGAGAATCCTCTCATTCTTTATATTACTGAAATGTAAACTACTGGCATCTCCAAGCACTAAACTTGGTTCTATTTCTGTGGTCATAAACTACCACAGCATTGATGATGCACTACAAAGGAAATCTGACCAGTAATTCCTACTCTCCACTGCCTTTCCAGTTGTATACGGTAGCAAAATTGGCAACTAGAAACAGGACTTCATGTGCAAGAAAGACCAGAATGTATCTCAGTGGTTTGTAATCCGCCAGTTGAGTACTCTGAAATCCTGAACTCTCCTGATTTTTATCAGGAAATACAAATAAAGCGTGTAAATAAAACTTATGGACAAGTTGTGCCACCGCTCAGAGTTCTACTCTGTGGGACTCTGCTGCTCTTGCAATATTTGTTTTTTAAAGCTGTCATACCATTAACAACTAAAAACCAACCAAACAAAAAAACCCTGAAAACGAACAAACAAAACCTAGCCTAAGGAGTGAACCTAATTACAATACTTGGAGCAGGAACCGTACCCATATTTTTTCAAAATTAGAGGCCTTCGCCTGTGATTTGAGATCAAGTTCCACCTCTGTTAAGAACACAAACCAGAAGACTCTTTTAAAAGTCCCCAGACATAATGTAGACAGCATAGCACTTCTAACCAACAGCCAGGCACGTGGCTCCAGCAGGCAGGTCTAATAAACAAGATTAGTACCTGTTTTATGAATTAAAATTTGAATCAAAAAAATAGTGTTTCATTTTCTCAGCAACCTCAATCTAATTATTACCATCAGGTTCAGTTGTTTTCCTCCTTTCATTTGCAACTGAAAGACTTCAGCCTCTTATTTATTTTCTTTCTCCTCTAATGCTGCTGCAGTTACATGCCAGCTATTTTTACTGTTTTCTTTTTTCCCCTCTTTTATAAGATTTCATTTTCCAGTAAAATAAATATATAATGTATGAATTGTTATCAGAAGCTCACACTTTTGCATTTATTTCTCCCTATTGTTAGCAATCCAAAGTAGCCACATGTTCACAGCATGTCCTGTCTGGCAAGAACACTCGTTGCTTAATTTCTTACCACCACACCTCACAGTCCTGGCAGGCTTTGGCCAGTCAGATGCATTTGTTTTCCCTAATTGCTTGATGCCATTTTCAGAAAGACTTTTCACTGAGAAATGAATGAACACAGGAGACTTTCCCAGACATAAGAAAGACTGATAGTCAGCAGACTGAACGAGGCCAAAGAATGTTGCTGCAAGACAATAATGAATTTGAAGATGTCTTCTTATTATCAACTGTCACTTAAACATCACATTAATTTGATATTTTTTTCTCAATGAATTCTCAAAGATACTGGTGCTCTTAAAAGTAATATCTGCACCTCAAAAGACATCCAATTGTTAGTAGCTTCTGGGATTACTGACTTAGTGAGGGCACAAAGACCTGAAGAGTAAGCCTGCACTCTCATTATTTAGAAGTTATGATTGCTAGGAGATAGAAAATAGAACACATTTCTGAATTCCATAATTCCAATAATGTAATGAAGCATTATCTACTAAAAACTGATCAAGGAACATGTCTCCAGGGAAATCCAAAGTATTTTGTAGAATCACAGAATCGTTTAGGTTGGAAAAGACCCTTGAGATCACTGAGGCAAGCCGTTAGCCTAAGTGTTACCAAGCCCACTACTAAACCTTGTCCCTAAGTGTCATATATACGCATCTTTTAAGTACCTCCTGGGGATGGTGACTCCACCACTTCCCTCAGCAGCCTGTTCCAATGCACGACATCCCTTTTATTTGGTGAAGAAATTTTTCCTAATATTCAATCTAAACCTCCCTGAGGATACTTGAGGCTGTTAGCTGTTGTCCTGTAGCTTGTTACTTGAGAGAAGAGACCTACACCCACCTCACTACAGCTTCCTTTCATGCAGCTATAGAGTGATAAGCTCTCCTCTTAGCCTCCTTTACTCCAGGCTAAACAACCCCAGTTCTCTCAGCTGTTCCTCATAAGGTGTGTGCTCTAGATGCTTCATCATCTTCGATGCTCTTCTTCAGACACACTCCAGAACCTCAATGTCTTCCTTATAATGAGTGGCACAAAACCAAACACAATATTCAACATGCAGCCTCACCAGTACCAAGTACAGGGGGACAATTTCCCCTCATTTCATATCATCCCTCCCCACTTTATATGGGAACTTTTATGGGAGAAGGGGTTCAATTAATATTACTGTAATGACGGCTGAGAGTCTTTTTTATAGGCATAGTCTCTCTATATTGTCACCATACAATTTAACAGCTGAATAACTTAAAGTGGGAACATCCAAGTGCAGTTGATTCAGGGAAAGATACCAGATACCTCTATTTACTTTTAACAGCTTTAATTTTAACAGCTTAAATAGCTAGGTGGAAGTCTGGTAAAAACTTAGTTCTGTAGGTTCAGTTTTGTTTTCGTACACAGATGCTTTAATTTTGATGTAAGTTTTCATTTGTCTATCACAGAATTGTTATAGAGGTGAAGATTTGAGCAGTGTAGAGAAGTTGTTTTTTTATTTAAGCCCATCCCTTCCAGTGATGGAATTGTTAAACTGATTTTATCCTGACTTGAACAAAGCTGTTTCCCCACATTCCCCCCCCCCCCCTCCCCCCCCCCAGATAAAAGCACTGCATTAGGAAAGCTAAAAGAGAATAAATTGATATTCTAAGAGTCAGCATCTTGTTTTGCTTATTGCTGTATTTGCTGATGGTTACCTAATCTGTACATAAACTTTATCCTTTTTTTTTCCTGGCAGCCTTTTGTGCTTTGTCACCTAATGCAAACTTCGTGACAGTGACCCGAACTGGCGACAAAATATTTGAATAGTGACAAATAGAGAGGTATCTTAAAATTTTATATTTTGTTTTTTATTGCTGAACTTGTAACTACTTCTAATTTTGCTCTTCACAAACATTCACACACAGTCATCTAGCACAGAGTCATGGCTTAAGCTTGAACAGCAAATTAGTTAGTGTGGCCTAGCACTGATGACTAATTTTTATGAATGACAGTGCTTTTTAAAGAGAAGGGTGCCTAACCTGACTTACAGCTTTTCCACTGCAATACCTATACTGTTAATAAAATCCTGTGTAGTGGCAGTGTTGCTTTATGGTATGCCTGTTCTCCCTGTCCATCAAATGTGACACAACTGGAAGAATGCAACTCCATTAATTCTAACTGCAGTGCTGAGGAATATGAAGGATTTCTCTGGGTATGACAGTTCGTACTTTCAGCCACTGGTTATTTGAAATTCTTTTGGAAAATTATATAGAATTTTATTTCCAACCAGAGCTCAAAATACAAATTGCTTTAAATGTTTTCTATCAAGTTCCTTTCTCAGGCTCATATTACTATGTAAATATTAATTATTAAAGTAAACAAAAACCCCCAAACAACCCATAATAGAAGGAGATGTTTGGATGAAAACTGATTGCA
>JBCJKH010034564.1:0-12556 GCA_039877255.1 Loriculus beryllinus
TTGTGACCCAAATGCAGAACTTGGTACTTTGGCTTGTTGAACATCATATCATTGGCCACAGCCCATCTATCCAGCCTGCATATATCTCTCTGCAGAGCCTACCTACCCCTCCTACCCTTCAGCAGATCAACACTCCCACCCAACTTGGAGTTGACCACAAATTAATATTGAGGGTGCACTCAATTCCCTCATACAGATCATCAATGAAGACATTAAACAACACTAGCCCAAACACCAAGCCCTGAGGGACACCACTAGTGACCGGTCATCAACTAGATGTGATCATGACTCCATTTGGGAACCTCATCTCTCATGATATAGGAAATGATCTCCTTTGGGTTATACCTTGATTTGAACTTCTGTTTTCAACATAAAATCTTTTTAAAGAAAAGTAATATGTACGTCATTGATTATCAATTTCAGGCATTTTATCAGTTCAAGAAAAGAGATAGGCTCACTTACTATTGCATACTTGGCTTTAAAATCACTGCCATTATTTAAACGTTTACCAGTCTTTCAAAAATATATTTTTTAAAGCTAAATATTTAGCTCAAAATCTTACAGGTTTCTACATATGTAATAAGACAAAGCATGGATATTTAAATGACCACAAATTAACAACTGTAATTTTTAAATGAAAAAGTTTTTGTTAATTTACATTATAATTGCTGAGATTTTAGGACAAGTTATTCTATGCCTTACACATATTTTTCTTCTAATAATAAGGATTAGAGGCTTATTCCTTCTATGTTTAATAGAAGAGGAGATTCTCTTGAAATATCCAGACTTTGTTGAACTGGATCATTTAACAAAAATATCATCAGTAAAAATGGCACCATAAAAAGCATATTGTCACATACTGATAGCAGCCTCTGCATCACAATACTATGGCCTTAAAACTGAGAACTAAATGCTTTCTTGGACAAATGCTTACTTTAGGCAAACTTTACTTATGATGTCATCAAACACAAGTCACTGGGCTTTCCACATGCTAATTGAATGAATTATAATACCCTAACCTGTTGGAGATCAGACCAGAGGATCTATATGAAGTATTTCAGGTATTATCTCTAATATAGGGGTGATCTCAGGTGATGTTAGCTATTTAACAGTCACCTGAGCTCCTTGTACAGCCATAGAGAGAGTTAGGCAGCTGTTCCATGGGGCAGTTCATCCTGTCTAAGGATCATGTTAGTGACAGAAAGTTTTGGAGAATTAAACTGCCATCACAGGGACTCAATGGCCACTTGAGGCTATACAACTTACTTTTAGATTAATTAAGTAATTTCTGATAAAATTAGCGAGTAAAAAATATTTGGGGTTACTAAAATTGCTTGTAATAAATTTGCCATGGATTGGTAAAATATTTTTTATAGATTTTGCTTAGAAACATTTTTTTGGGTGCCTTGGATTTTAAAGAAAGCATGAATTAAAGGCCTGTACTCAGTACATCCTGAAAAATTATTAAGTCTAGAACCCAATAATTAAATAACACTCAGCTGTCAAGAAAAAGAAAGTATATTGGCCTGGATGTAGAGTGCTTAAACAGTAACAAAAAGTCATTAGCTTTTGCCAGTGTAACAGTAAAAGGCAGGTCTTGTTGCATTGCAGCCTGAATTGCTGATGTTCCAGTTCCAGTTGATAAACACGATTCTAGGTGAAAATTAATCCACTTTAAATGCATACCTTCCTTATTAGCTGCTTACTCCAAGGTAACTGTTACCAACTCTGTCTATTTGTGTATTTTATTTTATTTACTCTTTTTTTTTTAAGATTTGTTTGCTTGCTTCAGACTAGGAAATGCTGTTTAAGAAAGTCTAGTGGCAGGAACGGAAAGCCTGACTGCCAAGTCCAAGTGATACAATGCATGACTGTTTTCTGGTTTGCTCTGTGACAAGAGTTCATGCAGTTGTGCATTTTCCCAAAGCACAACTGAATAGCTAGTAGATAGCTAGTAAAACGTGGGTTAATTATTATAACTTATAGCAGGTATTTACAGTACTTAAAACATACTGCATAATCACTGCTGACACCTACTAGTATCACGGACAACTATAGTATTTGTATTATGTTCTTAACATCTTTATAGGGTGTATTACTTGGTAAGACATAACTGTATGAAAACTATTGGTCTTTTCACAACATAAAGCCTGTGCTATTTAACTGCAAAATGTCCCCAGCCAAGTCCAAAGGCTCCTTCTCAATGTTCACTGAGAACCCAGTGCCAACAGGAAAGAGGCCTAGGAATTTTGGGTCCTATGTGAAGCCACCAGTGACAACAGCAAGGATCTGCCAACACTGGCCTCAAGCTACTAAGGAAAGCTCTGCTCACAAGGTCCAGCTTCTAGGGTATTTGTTAAACATTCTTATTTCAAATAGAATTTCAAAACACCTCTAACACAGACTTGAGGGTGTCCTCTACTTATCAGCTTTGGACTCACTGGCCTGTATTTTGTTTACTCAGGTCCTGAACCTGCTATGTGATTAAAAGGAAGTGGGCCAAAAGACAATCAGGTTACAGAAAGAAAAGAAGCATTTTTCTTCATATACTTTTTTTTTTTCCTAGAGTTCAAATCTAATCACATAACCTTAAAAATACTTTTCTTTTTTTTTTTTTTTTTTTTTAACATATTTCTCCTGCGTTACATGCCTGCCTTGGCAAACAATATGGACAAATACTGGAATTTGAAGTATCTTTAGTTGTATTACATTTAGGGGATCATTCACACAGAGCGTTATTTTCCTTTACACTATGAAAGCAAAGTAGGTAAATGGAACAGAACTACAAGGAAAGAGGTGTAAACAGTGAACACATGCACAGGGGCCCTAAGACCAAGGACCATGCCTGCACAGGATTTAATGGAGAGGTGGGGGCTTGAGTTGTAGTTTTCAACTTGAGAGACCAGGTATGGGTCATGAACAGCTGTGTACAGATGATACTGTTGTTAGCAGGGTCATATTTGCTGTATAGGCAACATTCACGAAATAGGCAACTCTACCACAAACTGCTTAGGCAGTCAATGAGAAAGGTGAAAAGCGGTCTTTAGAGAATTTGTGTGCTCTCTGCATGCATAATTTTAAGTGAGGGGGCACCCAGAATGGCAACCTATACAAGTTTTGTGTTTGTTTCCTGAAATCTATTTAGATTAATTGAGTTGCCACAAAAATCTATTAAGGAGAGGATGCTTGCAATTTTATTTTCAATAAGGAAAGGAATGCAATAAATATTCATATTTAAAGAAGTGGTGAAAACAAGAAACCTTTTCTGCTCACCGAATTTCATGGCAACTTTAGGGACTTAATGGCAAAACAACAAATTGACAGCTTTAGAAATGGTACAGCGTTTAAAACACTTGCAACCATAAATGGGGCTACAGTATGCACAATAGAAATATCCAATAGGTCATTGCAGAGCAGTTTCTGCCTGCATCTTCTCCACTACTTAAAATGTCGAAGCCTAGGATAACATCAGTTTCTATGCTAGAGTGCACGTCTTTCTACTGCTTCAGTGTGGGCCTCAGAAACTGAACAGGCTCTCAGTGAGTTCATATTTTGGGGTGACATGGAAGAGTGCTTGCAGTAGTATATTAACCAACTCTGCTGAATATCTCTACCTAAGAGCAAAAGCATAAGTGAGTTATCCAAAGACGGCTAAAAAACTATCATACAGCTCTGATGTAATTAATTTCCATGAATTCAGTTAGGTCTTCAGCTTTGATTTCCACACCTTCAAATTGGGAAGATTATAGTGATCCTCTATACTAGGAATTAAGAACGGAAAGGAAAGGCAAACATTGCTAATAAAATTGGTATAGTAGAAGCAGCCCAGAAAAGAAAAAAAAAAGAAGGAATAATATGAAAAAGAAAGGGGAAATCTTACGTTTTCAAAGGAAATTATAACAGAAATTATTAAAAAAAGGAAGCTTCAGATTCAGAAAGGAAAACTAAGGAGGAACTAAAGATAATTGACCAAAATTTATTTTCTCTTCTTTATTCTTTCACCGTGTGATGGAGAGCTTACATCCTCTGGGCTACAGATGACTGCTAGAGTGGTAGCTGACCTGGGGAACGTCTGTCACTAAATGACTAACAAAATAAACAAGTAACGAAGCAAAACCATCTAAGAGGTTTTAGCATTACAAGGGCATATGCAACATCATCTAGAAGAGAGGGGAAAACTAGAAGGTCTGCAGACTCCCTGATTCAGTCAATAAGTTCTCTGACAACATTTATTTATATGTTATTCCCTATGTCCATGGTCACAGCAGCTCCTTCCATCCTTCCATTGTTTGCTTGCATGAAAGTAGGTTGAAAACAGTCTTACAACTTTTATGAAAAATGGCCATGCTACGTTTAGAAGCACCTGAAATAATCAGGAAAATATCTTTGCCTTTAGGTCATAATAAAACTAGGGTTGTGCAATGACCATGTGGTCAGAACAGGAAGGGGTAAATTTACTTGAAACCAGAGAAGATTCCCCCCTCCCCCCTCTTCCCCAATGACTCCTTGTGGCTTCTACATGATGTTATTGCTAATTCTGGCAAATCCCAAAGTAAAGATTGGGGAAGCTATCTTTAAATTGTCACCAGTTGCCCACTGGTTAAACTACAAACCAGGAAAACATCAAATTCTATTACTCCAGAGAATGATTCAAACTGTAATTTCTTAGATAATGCTCACTTTTCTGAGTCTCCGAAATGCTCTTGACTTCTGTAAAACACTCATAAAAAAATAAATGTTTCACCTTAATGAATGAATATTCATAGATAGTACATCTGCATTGCATTCACTTTGACTAAAGCCATGATGCACATGCTGCTGGCAGATTGCATGAATCACACAGGACAGTTGCTGTTCTCTGAGGGGATGCTTTATGTCTGTAACCATGACAGTGGAAAATATAAAGCTGGCAATTCTAGCAGCTGAGAAAACTCATAATATTTTTTTTTTAACTTAATATCTTAATCACTGAAGTCTCATGATTATTTAATAATATTTTTTCTGCCTTTCTAAAATACTTCAGTGCTCCTAGAGAAAGCAAAAAACTTCCAGGCTTGTGAAATTAAAAGTCAGTTAGAAAAAAGCACAAAAATGGAAGTTGCTTGATTTTTATTTTCAAAAATATATCATTACTCTTAGGTATTAGCTTTTGGAGCCAGGAAGCTGAATCTATCTGTAACAAAAATGTGGCTAGCACTGAAAAATAATTCATAACATCTGTATCTTGCAATATCCGTTATTCTTTGAAATTATGTGTTCACTACACAGAGTGGGTGGAAATGGAAAAAAGCAGTTAAAGGAATGAACTAATTTTAAAACCTTTGCTAGGGTCTTTATAATGAGTAGAACTATCATAATGGAGAATTATACATTTGATCATGATGTGTGAATTTATTTCTGTTTTCCATGTTGTTCACTGTCCTGGGAAGCAATGTTGTAGATGTTTGAAAAAACAAACAGTGTAGCAACTTGTCAGTAGCTCTACCTTTGTAAGAGACTCCCTCAGCAGGGGATGGAGTTCATTTTCTTGTTTTTTCCTACGGGAAGGGTCATAAGTATACAAAAATAATAATCTGTGATAAAAAGAAGTCCAAAATGGTTCTTAATGGAAGATGAGTCTTACAGACTGAAGAGATGAAAAGAGGTCTGAAAAATGGTTGTGAATGACCTTTAAGAAGATGTATTTTAAGTCTCATTCATTTCAATGGTCACTGCTTTTTATATCTCTTAGGAAAAAAAAGTATTACTGCTGATTTCATAGCAAAAGAGGGGAAGGTGGAGAACAAACTTTTACTTTGAAAGTGGGAGAAGGGAAACATCTGTGGATAATTCTTTGAAGAGAAATATAATTGTTTCTCATTTATAGTTGGTAGGATGCAAATAATGAAAAAAAGTCTTATTTGCAAATCCCACACAATAGAGAACAAATTTCCAGTAAATACTGAAGCACATAGCTTAGGAAAGCATCAGTGAACTTTTCTAAGTCAAAGCATTCAAAGCTGTTTTAAGCTCCTTGCCATCTTTCCAGAGAGCAGCCCTTGAGTCCTGTTATTTTTCGTGACTAAGTGTCCTGACATTGTAAATTTGCTGTTCATCTCGTTTGCCCCAGAGTCCACTCAGGCCATTACTAAGGGCATTCACCCCCTGGATGGTTGCTGTCCGTCAATAAGATGCAGCAGAGCTGGGCTTAGATCAGGGGAGAGCATAAAGAAGCGTGCACAGGCAGTTGCTGGAGAGAATGCCTCCACTGGGAGAGTAGCCACTGATGATCATGGCTGGGAATTACATGTAGCGCAGCCCAGATTCCTCAGCTGGCAGCAGCTGTTTGTGGAAACTGGGGGAATCTTGAAAAGAGCCCCATTTTTATAGCCCCAGTGATAATAATCGTGAGTGTTGCAATATAATAACACATGTATCTGAGCTATAGCATTCAGATGTCTCTTTGCCTTTTGGCCTCTTTTTTCCAGCTGAGTAAGGAAAGGTTTGTTCAGAGGAGTAAGTCCCATCCCTGCTTGCTGTAAAATGGATAGGTGGAGAAAAAAAGAAAACATCCCAAACAAACAAAAAAAATTAAACCACAAGCTCTTTTTTGTTTTTAAAACTGTTTATAATTGGCACTGTTCACATATTTGTTATTTTGACTATGTGGTCTCAGTGTTCAAGGATGCAGTTCTCAGGGAAGTGTCCTCATCTCTGGGCTACAGACTCAGACTCCCATTTGCTCAGTCTCCCTCACTGGCCCCATCAATCTTGCATTCCTTTTCTGCACAGTCTTATGGCTTCAGCAGAAAGGTGGCTCCACGCCAAGTCGCAGACTAACTTGTGGCTCTGATTTCTGGGAAGCTGGAGCAGTGTACTGAAACCCGTCCACTGCTAGGAGAACCCAAAAGCCACCCTTCTCTTTCTGTGGGTTAAACAATTCCACGACTGCTTGATCACAGACTCTGCAGCTGAGCAGGTATGTTCCTCAGCTGCAAAAGTAATAAAACCTGCATTGTATACCAAACCCATAGGCTCTGTTAATTCCCACACTATATTCCTGAATCCTTGCTACATCTTCTACACCTGTTTGGCTGGCTAAATGGCAACGTATGCTAGTTGGGCTGGTGTAGTGCTGGATAGGAGATGGCTAGCCACTGACTGCTGCTCTCTCAGGGACTGGATAAGGACTGAATTATGCCAGCATTGGCTCTTCTCTGCCTAGTTTCTGGTCTCATAAAATCACCAGACCCATCAGCACTCCGACCTCTCCAGGAAGTGAGGCAATCACAACTAAACAGCCAGACACTGTAATTTGCTTAAAAAATTATGAGGAAAAATTACACCCCACATAGATAGGAGCCCACAGAGATAAGCGCGATTTCTGCAAAGGTACCTTCTTCTCCATGCTCCCACTGAGGAGGGATTCCTGGTCCTGTTAACCTCTCCCAACCAAGCATTTTATATGTGAACTGTAGATGAGTCTTTCAGTGCTTCCAAAAGTGAGTGTGGGTCCTTGTTGTCTGCATGAAATAAATCAGTTGATGATTTGGATTTTGATGAAAACATTTTGGTAGCGTTTGTTATTCCCAAAATCTGTGGCATAGTGACTAGTGTAAGAACAAGTTAGAAAAATTTGTGCCAGAGATAATAGAAGTTCAGCTGATACTGACTAACAAAAGGAAATATTGCAATTTCCTTTTTTTTTTTTTTTTTCATTTTGTAGTTCTATGGCATATTCTGTTCTTTATGTATTTTTATGTGCATGCATTTTTACAAGCATGTCTGTACACTGGTAGGAATACTTGAGTGCTACAGGTTGATAACGTAGAACAGAAGAAAATTCTTACTTCTGGAAATCTTCAGAGAATAACACATATCTGCAGGAACTGATGGCTTCTATAATGGAGTTATGTTTTCTCCCAGATAAATATTCTTGTGAAAATTGGAATGGTCTTCATGACTAAGGGTACATGAACTAGTTTATTAAATCCCTTATATTTTCAGAGTCTTTAGGCTCTTAATTTCAATGTAAACAAGGATTTTTGAAGGGTAGAGCTGTACCTTGTCTGCTTATTTGTGTATAAGTAGAATTTTTAAAATGTATTTACCTACATACATAATAACTAACTTAGTTTTATTCAATCAAAGTAAAACGTATGTATTTTCAATTTAACATGCAGTGGGAAAGGCAGATGAATCTAAATCTTTAGACAGTTATAAATTAATCTCAGGAACCAGAAGTCATAAATATTTCCAGGGAACTGAATGTCAAATTGTGTAGCACTGATTATTCACATAAAAAGTCAGACAGCTGTGAGAGGTTTTCACATGGCTTTTTAAGAAGCAAGCTTTTATGTATTAAAAAAATGACAACTAAGATCTAGAATACTTGTGTAAACTGTTCTTAAAATGATTGAGAGGTAACTCAGTTGACATTTTACAACACACGAGTTCCCCTTTTAGCTGGTATTAGATAAATTTCATTGGAAGGCATTTATAGGTGGATTTGCAGTCATACTGTACAACGTGGCTTCAGGAGTGTATGGCCTTCACTTAAGTTTCTCAGAAATTAGTAGTAAGGACAGCCCACAGTTCCTGTCTAAAATTCTCAGTCTCTCTCAGACAGAGGAATCAAAAAATCTTCCTGGAAAATAGTAATTCCATACTAGGTGCCAAAAGCCATTTCTGCTTCTAGTGGGATTACAATTTTCTTGATTCAGTTTGAATTCTGTCATGTCAGTTCAGGCTCCCCATTCATCTCAGCTGACTGTCTGTTTACCTGTCCTGACCAGAAAGGTTTGAAGGTTCTCTCTCCAGGTATGGAATCTCCAGCACACACTGGTTTGTACTACACCAATACTCCTTCCATACATATCTATCAGGACATACGTGTACCTATATAGATACCTGGACCTGCAAACTGAAATGAAGAACAGTTCTTAAAGCCAGTGTAGATGTGACGAGTGGTGAAATGCTTGGATCCAGTCCACACCTCAAACACAGTTTAGTCCTGAATTATTTAGCTGCCAATTTTATGAGGCAGTGTCCAGATCCACCCTTTTATAAACTATCCTTCTACTGGAGGACTCCAGTTGATGTTGCTTTCAGCTGGAGGATCAAATCAAATATAAAAAAATCAAATATAACCTATATAGCTGTTTCTCAAACATTTTTAAAACCCACTTCAGGAAGTGCATAACAGTATATACATGAGCTAGGTAACTGAAACAAGTTTAATACTTTAAGTGATGGCAGTTATAATTGTTGCATGCAAAGCTAATTGTAGTATAGTACATCCTTCTAGTTTCTAATACAAGATAGGAAGCTTTTATAAATCATTTTTCACAAATGGATATCTAATTATTCAATTTGTCTTTGTCATTATAATATGAAACATTTAATGTTTAAGTTTATTGGTCTCAGAAATTATCAGTTCTGCTTATTCAAAGATAACACTTGAGCTTTTAGAAGCTCATATGTGATGCTTGAAATGTACAGTTGGAAATTTAGCTTAAAGTGTAGTTTTTGGCAAATTATCCCTCCAGTAGCAATCCAATTGTCCTTGAAAATTTCCAATAGCATCACATAAGGGACACCAGTATAGCTCTTACATGCCCTTGTTCCTGCCATAAGCACTTATTTACAGATACCAGACTGGTAATATACTGACAACCAGAGCATAGGAATATTATTCTGAATTCAAGCAATTAAACTGTTTTCTTATATTTACATGTGAAAAATGCTGTAAAAGTTGCTAGGCTGTAAGAACTTCTTATAACAAAGTTATGGTCCTGTAAAAGTAGTGTTTTTTGGGAAAGAATTTTTAGATGCTGACATCACTTCTGTCCAGTCAAGGCAGAAACTGTCCAAAGACAACCAACATACAAATTATATGGTATCACATTTTTATATATTTGGAACTCTAGTCCCACGCTTCTTAAAGTAATGAGGGTTTTGCTGTTGCCTCCAGTAAAAATGAAGTCCACGCCTGAATAAGGAAAGGTTATTTTAGTAATATGAAGAATCTTAATCTGTATCATATATCCATATACTGAATATCAGTAAGGTAAACAAGATGAGAGATGAGCTTTAACTCTTGGCATTTTATATATGGTAGAAGCTTACTAATTCATCCCAGGTTGGATGATTGTGCTTCTAAAAACTTTTGAATGCTGGTGTGTTTAAACCTTGGGGGCCTCATCTGCACGCCGATATTTTTGAGAATATAGCCACATCTATAATGAATTCTTAGTGCATCACTAATTGCAGTAAAAAGCTCCAGAACACATCACTGTGGCTTTTATAGAGCCTATGGTGAGGTTTTATAGCACTAACTGTAGAATAGTGCTCTTTATGTAGGTTAAAAGAATTAAATATAATACCAAGCATATACTTCTTTTCATGGTTTGCCATAATCCTTCCAAATAAAAGCCAAACATTTTTTTTGCTCTACATATATACGTATATTCTAAAAAGGGTTGAAAGAGATGTGGCTTCACTTAACACTGAATTTTGATGAAGAAACCTAGATTCCAGGTGTGAAAATACTTAATTTGTGATGAACATTAAACACCACAGAATCACAGAATTCTGTTAAAAAAAAAAAGGGGCTAATTAAAAAAGAAAATTTTAATTTTGTGATAAATCAGAATGACTATAAAGGATTTGCTCTATTCCAAGTCACAGTATGAAAGGAAAGCTGGGTAAAGCAAGTGTTATTTAACACTAAATAATTTCATTTCCATGACTTCATCGGCCTTACATATCAGCTATTCAGAAAATAGTCCCAAAGAGAGTCTTTAATTTAAACTGTCTGATGTTCTTTTGGCAGTTGCAATGAAACCAAGAGATTTGTTCTCCAGAAAACTTGGACATACTTTTAGATGAAAGAAAAAGAGGGAGATGGATTGTTGTGTTGGTCATTTTTAAGGTGGACTTTCCTTCAAGTTATTCAGTTACTGTCAAACAAACAGTATTTTTCCTGGAAATTATTGTAATTAACTATCATCCTTCTTTGAAAAAAAAAAACCAAAACACCAAAAACCCAACCTACTACTTTTAAATAGCAGGAAATGTTCTCCGTCCACAAACACTAACGCACAGTGAAATTAATAACTACCATACCTCTTTCTGAAAGCAATTTTTATTCACACAATTCAGTGGAATTAAACATGTTAGAAATCAGTCCTTTGCTTCAAGCTTTAAGTCAGATACATTCTCAGAAATGGGCAGAGGGGAAATGTGAATAAATAAATTTTGATTTACATAGCAAAATGAAACTCTCTTTGACTGTTTGGAGACAGAAATACTTTCAGATAAGTCTTCATAAGCTCCTGCAGGAAATGAATTCTAGAAGTGGTGTTTACTGGAAGGTAAATGCTGCTAAGAAAAGCACTGACCCTTATTTAAATTTTTTTTTCAAATAAATTGTTTATTATTTTCACTATCCCTAGGCCTGGAAAGAGTGCCAAAAGACCTTCCTTCTGACACAACACTGCTGGATTTACAGAACAACAAAATCACTGAAATTAAAGAAGGAGATTTCAAGAACTTGAAGAATCTTCATGTAAGTGTATAAATAAACTATAATTTGCAAAAGAAAAAAAAAAAAAAGGTATGGAGAAAATGGAGAATGTGGGCTTGTCCTGCTACCCAGATTTTTAAGGAAAACTGGTCAAATACTTTGTGACCTTCCTCCACCAGCCCAACCTATTATTTCTTCTTCCATTCATCTCCTGAGAACCCTTTTCTCATGCTACAGAAGCTTCTCACCTCTTTTCAGCTGCTTCCTACCTGCCTCCTGCTGGTCCAGTCTCCTGATCTCCATCATAATTTCTCTCACCTCTTTATTGATATTCTCACTCCCTTTGGCACGGTGACTTGGTTATTTCTATTAAAAAGCAGATCCATCTCAACCCTGCCACCCCACTCACTATCCCACCTCTGAGCTCACAGAGATTTTTATATATTTGCCATCAGGGCTTCTGTGATAGTTTTGGTTCAAGTGTCTTTTCAATTCAATGTTCTGCCCCATGAAATTGTGTTTTTGCAATAACCTTCCCCTAGAAAAATTCCAACCTCATCTTCCTTTACCTGCCAGTCTCTTCCAGCGCTGCTCTTTCCCTTTGCTGAAATATTTTCCTTCCCTGGTTTGTGAGATTTTTTCTGGTTCACCCCTTCTTTTCCAAGTTTCCATCAGACAGCTACCTTTCTCTGTTTCCAAATTTTTGTTTCTCTGTCTGAGGCACTCTTCCCTTATTTCTATACTTTTTATAAACTTTTTAAAATTCATACTTCATAGTCTTGCCTCAGTTTTGTTTAAATATCTTTCTTTCTATCTCTGAAAAGGACTATTACTTCTTTGCCTTTGAAAGTAATACCCCAGCTCAGGAATATTTCTGAAAATATTAGTTTTCTAGCATTTCACCAATTGAATTTATTCTGTGTGTTATTCCATTTAATCTTTTTTTTTTTTTCCTTATAATCCATATCCTTTCTTTTCTTCTTTTCTTTTCTTTTCTTTTCTTTTCTTTTCTTTTCTTTTCTTTTCTTTTCTTTTCTTTTCTTTTCTTTT
>JBCJKH010034569.1:1257-11326 GCA_039877255.1 Loriculus beryllinus
ATCCCCTTACTGCCTGTCCTGGGCTCTATAGAAAAATTTAAGGTAGACAGCAATGAAGAATAACCATTTTGAACTAATTAAATTCAGTTATCACATTGCTACTAATCAGTTAGGAAGGAAACATTATCTGCATCTCTGCTTCCCCAACTCATATTCTAGCGTATAACCATGTCTGGTTTGTGTTAATATCCAAGATTCTATTTGGGCAAATGAGGTGTGGAGAATTCTGATGCTTTTCACTGGCTGTGGCTAGAAGTGGTGGCTGATATTTTCATGAGCACAGTGAGTAGTTTGGAATTAGTCCTGCAATTTCCAGTGACTTCTACGGTGAAGAACTCTAAACCTGCTGCATCTACTTTAGTATAATGGTGGCCAACTTTGGACGCCTCAATACACAATACTGTTGTGCTGAAGTAGAAGTTCAGAGAAGAGCTAGCTATTAAATATGTTAGAGATTGTGATTTATGCAAACCTTACTTCTAATGACAGAGAAGGAGCGACTGAAAGATCTGAGGATGGTCATCTACTTGTGGCAGCTGTTTATTATGCTGATTGTAAACATCTTGCTGTTACCTTGTGTTCACCCATCTGTTCGTTTCTACCCATCTGTTGTTTCTTGCCCATGTGCTTAGGTTCTAAATATTTATCTCTGTTCTTTGAAATAAGGAGGTTAGAAATCCTCTGATTAAAATGATCAGTTGCAAAATTTAGCATTTGCATTAAGAACAAAAACCCTTGCAAGTCTCTGGAGCCAACAGCAAGGAAACTGTCTATACAGGTTTTCAGTGCTTCTGGTTGACTTCCTGCAGTCACCCTTCCTGATGAGGTTGAAGCATCTAATTGAGTTGATTTTGTTATTGTTACAAGACTTAAATTTGCTGTTAGTCAATAGCACAGGGTAGTTCAGGAGGAAATTTTGCTCTTTGAAGTCAGAAGAATATTTAAATAATGTGTGCAAGTCAAAGAGGTATACAAGGCAAATATTTTCCAAGAAGCCAAACAGCTTGTGTTCTGTATGTGTCACTTCAGCTGGTGCTGTTAGGTTGGTTTTTTTATTACCAGACTAGCAAATTTACCTTTTATGCACTGTCATCCTTATTCCTTAGTGCAGGGGTTTTTTTCTCATCAATAGTTTGTGATGGCTTTTCCTCACCCCCAACCCCCTTTAAACCATTATACTGGGCTTTTTGCAAGTTGAGTCTTTGCCATTGTTACTTAATATGATGACAGCAAAATTTATTTTCTTCCTGAGTATTTTAATAGGTGGTTTTGCATTATTTTGTTATTAAATACAATCTGTATTTAGTACTCTTTCTCTCTCAAAAAAAAAAAAACCAAAACAAAAAACAACAAAAAAAACCCCACAACTATAGTGACAGCTAATTCAGCATTAGTTATCATTTTATGCCAGGCCTCACAATGTTCTATCCTGAGGCAGGCAGCAAATTTGGGGTTAAGATTTTTTTTTTGAAGGGAGGTAGGCTAGATTGTCCCAGCAACCTATGCAATCTAAAAAGTAGGGATTTGTTCTGTAATTGTAATTTGCTCTGGGTTCTGGGGTTTTTTTGGTTTTTTTTTTGGGGGGGGTTTTTGTGGGTTTTTTTTTTTGGTTGGGTTTTGTTTTGGTTTGGTTTGGTTTTGTGTTGGTTGGTTGGTTGGTTTTGTTTTATTTTGTTTTGTTTTTGATCAATCTCGGCAGATTTCCTGAAAAACAAAACCCCGCAGAAAATAGCTACTGCTTAAAGTGAGTGGCTGTAGGAAGTGGTGTAAACATGAAATCTTGAAATTTGCCAAGTTCCTCCCCATGCTAAACTTTAGCTGGGCTAAACAAAGGCTTCTGGGAGCTATTTAATTTCAGTTCTTTCCATTAAATATGTAGCCTCACTGAAAGCATAAGACAGCAATCTTGTGATTTAGATAACAGACACAGAAACTATGTCATCTAAGTGCAGCTTTGATAATGCTTTGATGTATTGTGTCTGTAATGTATTTATGTCTACTCAGTGTGTAATCTAAGAATAGTTTGAGGATGTGAATTTGTGTTTATTGTAATTTTTTAAAGGCATTCTCTAAAATGTTTTATGGTCAATGAGATCAGACAGTGATTTTCTTCTGTTAAGCTTTACGTTAATGGATCCTTTGTCTTCTTTTAACTGTATTATGCATTACATACTGCATCACTATCTAATGCAATAGAATTGTTCTCTCTGTTTATGCAGTACAGGGATGTACTCCAAGGGAAATTAAAGCATATTGTTTGGGTTCTTTGGTCATGAATAAAGCCTTCAGCGGATCATTTTTCGTTATAAGAAACACTTCTCACACAAGATGGAAAACAATTACTTTATAAAGGAATAGTGACGAATGCATATAGCTTCCTAAAGAGACTTTCTTGGAGAGATCTTAAGCACAAGATGTTGACTGTGCCAGAGCCGCCTTTCCACCTGCCCGAAGTCAGTGGGCTGGAGAGCAGGGTTGCTCCGTGCACAGAGACACCACTTGGGGTGACTTTACTGCTTCTATACAGTTGTGCAATGGTTTGAGGTTTCCATGACCTTCGGCAAGCCACGGGTCCCTTGGCCGACATGCAAACTGAAGTAGGTGGGGAATCACTAGATTTCATTCCTGGAGGTGAGACAGGGCACTCCCCTACTCTGACCCTGAGCAGCGGGAGGCGGTACCTGGCACGGGGATGCTGTAGCTGGCACAGGGATACCTGCTGACGACTGGGGTTTGCCGTTGATGGGGTTTTGGTGGGTTTTCCACTCCCCTCGCAACTCGGAAGCCGTGGGGTGCTGAGCCCAGACTGGCTCCTGCTGCTGATTCACGGCGGACATACCGCGCATCCGGGTGTGTGCCTGCGCGGAGAGGGCAACCGGCACAGCCCCGCCTCCCCCTCCCGCTCGCCGGGCTGCGCGGCCGCGGGACCGGGGCGCGGGTGCTGCGCCGCGTTGTGGCAGCGCCCGGCGCCCGCCGCCGCGGGATCTGTGCTGCAGGCAGCAGAGGTAAATAGAGGGAGTTTGGTTGGCGGCGAGGAGTTGTGAGGAGGTCAACTGCCCCAGAAGTTTGCTGGCAGACACTGTCCGATCTGTTGGCAGACTCCGGGCCCTTCCCAGAGGAATACCGTACTGCCTAAGATGAGTGGCTGTAGGAAGCGGTGTAAGCGTGAAATACTGAAATTTGCCGAGTACCTTCTCAGGCTAATCACAGGTTCTCTTCACACAGGTAATGACTGTTTTTCTTTGTAGTCGAGCTCTGCAGCATGCTAACAGGAAAACTGCCTAAGGTTAACCTAATGATGGCACTGGTTTATGTTATGATTCCTTTAAGCTTGTAAATAATAATACAACAGAAATCTGTGAACTGTTTTGTGACTGAGCAGAGTAAAAGCAGAATATATAGCGTTACCTTGTTTCGGTATTCAGAGAGTGTAATGTTCTCTAAGCCCTTACACACCTGAATCCAAAAGGGAATGTGAGTTTACGTGCTTTCACCTGTGTACCTGTGTATGCTGGAGGTAATGCAGACTATCCGCAGGATGCTTCTAAAAGACTGATCTTTTTATTTCCACTGTTTCTGAAACTGATTTGCTTTGACAAGCAAACTACATTCTTTGTCTTAGAGGCTTGTTTTTTGCTTATCTTATGATGTAAAATAACTACAAACTGTCACTATAATGTTATAGCATCTTGCTGCAAACTTTAAATAACATTTGTGCTTTTTGCCCTTAAAGCATTTGAAACATATGTGGCTGTCAAATTTGTGTAATTTTTTCTGGAACCTTGGACAAATTATACAGTACCAGATAAGGTTTCTAAGCTAGACTGAACAGTGTAGTTTTCCTCCTAGCGCTTTGGAAAATACACTTATCTCACAGTTCAGCATTTTCTATGTCTCTTCCCAACAGCTGACAAATGTGATAGCTTACATGATGTCATTCCGTACTTATAAAATATAATTGTGCTTCCATCTCAACTTCAGATTTCTTTTTTTCCCTCAGATAAATTGTCAAGCGGAGGTGCCAGTGCAGCACCAGCAGATAATAACCAATTATGCTGACATAATAACCAATTATGCTGACATGATTATTGAGAATTCATTTTACTACAAGTATTTTGAAAGTTTCTGCTGACGTTTTCTTTTCTTATTGTGTTTTGTCGCGTTGTGTCATGGTCTTTCTCCTCCCCTCCCAGCTTAGGCACTGGTGGAAAAATTTGAGAGTAAAGTTGACTCTTCAGTAATAATTTAAAGAATTGATGTCTACAGTTCATCAATTTTGGGGTTACAATGCTGTAAAGATCATGATGTCAACATTGGCAATGAATACTTCATAGGATGCTTTTAACTTGTGGAAATCTGATACCGGGCATTCAAAGTTACTAAAAAGCTGTAACATAGAATTTCCCTGTTCTGTTACCAGTCTATTGTGATTTCTTTTGTGCATCAGTTCAGATTTCTCTGAAAATTCTGGCTTCTTACTCCTGTGAGTTGCTATGGAAATTAAATAATATACGATGCAAGAAGAAAGCTGTATTAGAAATGAACACCAGTACTCTTTTTTTTACGAAGTCATTCAAGCTTTTCCTTCCCTAGCTAGCAAATGATACCCATTGTTATTTTCAGATTGATGTTTGTACTGCAAGCTTTCTAAGCTCATAGTTCAAACCATTTTTAAGAATTGTTGTGGATGCAGGTTCTTATATTGCTACTAAAAGAAGTTCTTTTTCATTTATAATTGAAAAGCACATTTTTAGTGCTAAGTTACTGAAAAACCAAATGTAGTGGTATGAAATGAAGGGTCATGAGGAGGCTGAGTGAAGGCTGATAAATTTGGGAAATCCCTATTTTTACAAATTCTGTGAAATTCCAGGGGTGTGGAGTATGTGGATGGTGGAAACCCCTTGCAACCTTGGGGGTTGGACTAGATGATTTGTAAAGACCCCTTCCAACCCAAACCATTCTGTGATTGATTCTGTGAAGCATGTTTTCCCAGAGGAAACAAGCAACCCAACACACATGCTTAGGAACTGTGAAAAACTGAGACGCTTCCTAGGAAACTTTCAGCTCAGTTTTTACTACAGGCAACAGTATCTTAGGACTGTTATTAGGTTAATAGACTTCATTGTGTCAAATAATGTAGCTAATAAGAGAGATAAAATGTGATCATATTTGAAAGGCTAAGAGAGGTATATCTCCACTGTTCAGTCCTACCCAGTATACTTGCTAACCTCAGCTGTTGCAATACCAGTTACTGTTCCCTCTACAAAACCCAATGCATAATTTATTATGTTAGTAATCAGTTGATAATCAATGAAGATGAATGAGGAAGCCTAGTTGAAAGCGTTAAAATGTTATACTATAATTTGTATATTAAAGATATTACTGTTTACATCTTGAGCATTAAAAAAAATGTAGGATAGCTATCAAACTATAAAAAGTGTGCATATTTAGCTTTTTACAGGCAGGCAATCTGCTCACTCAAGTGACCAATTATTTTCAAAATGTGAATGTTTACTAAGGAGCACAATGATGAACACTATTTAACTTCCTTGTTGACACAATTTGGCTGGTTTTTTCCTTTTTTTTCCAGGTGTTCTTTAATGTTTAAATTATACTTAATAATTTGGAACTATGCATTGTTGAAAGCACAGGCACTGAATCCAATCAATTCCTCATTTCTGTATGGGTAGGCATGTTGAGTATATACTTAATCTACATCAATATAGATTGGTACAAGCTCTGCTGTGGTTGGTGTGATTACAATGATTAGAAAACATTTCTAACAGTAGCCCTGTTCTGTGGTGAATCTCAATATTTCAAATAATTATCTTGTATAGGTCTCTGTCCTAGTACATAAACATGGACTTCTGTTCAACTATTCAACTCACCTGTAAGTAATATTAATGAAACTCTCCCTTTGCTTGAAGGTAAATGCTGCATAAACCTTTACAATGGGTTTTAAGTGGCAATCTCTGCCTGAATACATCTAAATCTCTTCCTTTGTTTTACAGCAAGTTACTGGGTTTGACAGCAAAATGTAGTAAAATGTGGTGAAAATGAGTTTTTCATTTTCCACAATTTCTGCTATCTATCGGATTGATGTATTTCTACAAGTGAAATGGACTACATCAAATGCTTGAAGACAGTGTTTTTCAAATGTCATACCAATTCCTACTTTATTGCTTGCTGCCTCTGGAGGTCTGTTGAAAGTGCTCAGTCTTTGAAACATTGTCATGAGGAAGTTAGTGCTGCTGTTGAGAACATTTCAGTTTTTGGATGCAGTGTGAATTTGTATAGTATACAAGATTTTTGTATAACAAGAAGATCAAAAAATAGGTCAAAAATTATTTTGGAACACGCAAAACAATTTTGGAGCAATGGCTTGGAAACTTTTCATAACTGTCACAACTGATAAAGTATCAGGATTAAAGAGATGATAGAAACAAAACTGACATTGACTTGAGTGGTAAATTTTCAGAAGTATATCATTTGCAGGCATGTTCATATTAAACACCTGCTGTGACATTAAATGTCATAAAGGAGGCTAGGTTTCCAGGACAAATTCAAATTGAGAGTTAACATGTAACATTTACAAAGAAAGAAGGAAAACAACAAATCTGCCTGTGGAACTGCATTCTCTCTCTGACAAACTGAAGTAATCTCACTCTTCTACGTTTATGTAGATTAAGCTATGGATTGTTGTTTGGTTTTGTTTGATGTAAAGATTAATGACGTAAGGTAGGAGTCATCACAGGTCTGAGAGTGTTCTTAGTTGAAAAAAGATCTATTCGTTAATGTGGAATATACTTTTTTGATGGCATTTTGGGAAAACAGGTTATCAGAAGGCAATTTTTACTCTTAAATTGTGCCTGTTTCTGCACAGAAATATTTTTGTAGCCCACTGCCAAGAGGAAGATGCCACCTAAGCATAGACCTGAAGGTGCGGGGGGCACTCGCAGAGGCATTCAGGTGCTCACAACAGTACTCCTGTGACTGTTGTAGCTTACCTGCCTACCAGTGCCTGAAGTCTGACTCTGTCTGAGGCAGCATTTTATTATGAATGCTTTCCAAGGTCGCTACTTGGTAATTCCAAGATGAATTACCATTTTTGAATGAAGGTTAATAATGTTCCAATAACTGCTACTGAAAATACATGTAAAATAAAATGAGAAGTAGAATAAATTAAAAGAAATAATCCAAAATATCAATAATCCTAAATAACGAGTCAGAGAGCTGATGAACAGGATGTTCCCTCTTTTATGCAAATAATATCTAAAATAAAATTATATTAAAAGGAGCTTGTAGCTTGAACATGTCATGAAAAAGCTAAAATGTCAAAATGTCAACAGTCATGGGAAAACAAGAGGTTTGTATGTTTCCAAACACTATCTTTTTTTGTTCTGTGTTGCTGAAATACTACTTCTGATACTGAATCAGTATTGTTCATGAACCTGGTTAGTTTTTTGGGTTTTGATTTTTTGTTTGGTTGTGTTTTTTGGTGGTTTTTTTTGGGGTTTTTTTTGTTTGTTTTGTTTTTTTTAATGGAAAAGAATTCTAGTTTTAAGGTCTGCATCTTTTGACTGTTGCTTGTGAGGTAGTTTGAACCTCTAGGGTTTCATATATTTTTCATCTACAGGGATGCAGTGTTCTCTTGCACAAGTTCTAATGTGCAAGGGTAAAATATTTGCCATGTGTGGTTTAGGAAAAGAAACCTCATTAATTTTAAAGAAACCAATCAAGATTTCATTTGAAGTTCTGCATTGTACTTTATGTTTTCTCGATTTCCTGATTAGCATTGACAACTTTTTCTGGTGCAGTCTTGGTATTAGTCTACCTCAGAAATCATTTTGTTGAAGGGTGTGGTGGATACAGAGAGACAGTACTCTGAAGCAAAGACTAGATGTATTGAATTTATCAGCAGTTAGCTTAACAGAAATTCTGGGAAATGGTGAGAATGCCATAATTTAGTGTGTTTACGCTATGTTTTGCTTCAAGGTGGAACAGATTATAAATATTTCTTTTGTTCACCCAAACCCCAGTCCTAGCTATATAACTCTCATGCTGCAGTCAGAGACCTACTGTGAATTGCCAGTGATTTTTTTAGATCATTCATTTTAAGTAATGTAATTAATTAGAAAATGTATGATGATAAACCACTGCTAATTTGCATACATCTCTTTTCCTTTAAGCAATATCTGCAAAACTCAGCGTTGTGCAAAAATGTTTCAGCTTCAACTTTTATAATCCTGCATATGGTAGATGTGCATTCAGAAGACTTAAGCAGTGGTGAAAAATTCATGTGGGTAGAAGGATATTCTGAAGTAGGGGATATAAAGGCAGTACCCTAATCTTTAAAGATATTATCCTGAATATTTAAATATGTCACTCAAATGTCCCATATTTTTAATGTATTAACTCTATCGTGTAACCTAGTTTCAAAAATCTTTTTTTCCATATGCTTCCAAAAGAGTCATCATTAAAGTTTTAAGGTTTCTTGTGCTATGTTAATGGGAAAAGGACAGGCAAAGTTATCATGCTGCGTAGCACTTTTTTAAAAAAGATTGAGTTTTTATTCTCTCATTCCAAATCTGAATCTTAATTAGAATGAAAGATACAGTTCAGCTTCTCTTAAAAATGACACATTGAGAAGTGTCCTGTAGCCATCCTTAATGGTCTGCCTTTGGAAGTCCTACATTCTGTCCATTCATAAGAGTCCAAAAACTGCTGACAAAATTTGTAAAGAAAATATTAGAATTTCAGTTGTATGTAGGGCACAGCTCTTGACATTATGTTTAAAAGTATTCTTAAAGGAACTCTTAGAAAGTTACCAAATTATGCACACAAAATGTTAGGAAATGGTAGTGTTAAGATATCTCAGCCTTATGTGATATAATGTAGTTCTTAACTGTATACGTACTTTTCCTTCAACCATTGTATAGAGTAACTTGGCATATAGAAGCAGTAAAGAATAGAGTATACTAAGATAGAAATTTGAATGCAAACTGTAATAAATACTACCTTAGAGTACAAAGACTGGGTTTTGGTTGAGTGAGTTTGTTTTATGGGAAGCTTCTACCATAGCTAGATTTTGTGCAATGATTCTCAAAGACAGTAAAATGGCGTATAAAATTGGATGTGGATTAATATGTAAAGTGGTGCATGCTGGGATAAATGAGCTTTACGTCTAAATGGATAGGTGGTGAGTTTACCATTGCTAGTCAGGATTGAAATTTGTGTAACTCCTTACTAAAGTGTAAATGCAAGAAGTCCTGCATGAGTTCAGACATACAAGCTGGGGAAGCACTTGGAAGACAAATCTTTTGGGAGTTCCTAACTAGATTAACTGTAGCATATGTGAGAAATCCTTGAGATGAAAATAATTCATGTCTGGGAAAGCGTTAGGGAAGAGTATTCTATATGTTTGTCCTTCTCTTTGTGCAAACCATAATAGCTGCTGCTGAAGACAGGATATTGTGCTACATGGATCCTTAGTCTGAACCAATACAATCATTATGTTTTTTACATTGAAATAAAACTTTCTGCAGTTAGGATATCATCACAGCTTCAGGGTATGGTGGAGTATTTAACAGTTGCAACCTCTGCCTCTTCCTAAAACGTGTTTTCAACTAAATCTTCTCTCCTGAGCCCCTTCCTCCAATCATGAGAAGTTTAAAATGGGTAGTTTGCATGGAGTTATAAAAAAAATAAATAAAGGCAACTGACATTTTTTTTTCTTTTTAAGACAGCATTTTACAGCCTAAGTATTAGAATCATGCCATGTGCTTTTTTAATATAAGTACACTCGCAGAAGTCTGTTTTTATCGGCACCCATACTTCATTAATTTAGGAATTTGAATAAATCTGAAATGAGGTACTATAATTTGCATCTCTGATAGTCTGCTTTTGATTGGCAAATTTGTTATTAAATCCCTTTTATGAGGCATGTGATTAAAATCAAACAGCATTTAACATTTGTGATGTGCAGGCCTGTCTGTGTATGGCCATGGTAAACTCCAGCTCATTTCAGGCAAAATATGTGTTAGTTGATCATACCTATGTGATTTATTGC